>JAMPIV010022020.1:0-50334 GCA_024509875.1 Oreohelix idahoensis | reverse complement strand
ATTATAATAGAAAAAGTGGAATTGACGTCTAACCAGAGATAAAAAACCATTCACCCAAAGGCATTGTCGAGGAAGGGCATAAACCATTAATTGGTTAGCCAAATATATTATGGCTAATTCTTGCCTGGAAGCTTACGACATACCAGCAAGTATATAAGTGACTTGACATCCATAAGTGGAAGGCAAAGGTTATATCGTACCCATGTATCATAACATGTGATTTATTCATGTATATTGTTAATTCTGCACCTTATACATTATCTTATCATGCTATCTCTGTAATATACTACCATGATTCATTCATTTACATACAAACACTGAAGACATGGTCGCATCATGAACAGCAGAGGGTGGTGAGATTGTTAGAACAATGGCCACCTATTACTTCTTGTTCCAGGTTTTTATGATCAATGTTTATGATCATTCCTGATCGAGAAACTAAAGACTTGAAGAAGTTGACCCAGCTCACTGAAGCCTAGAGGTCAACCAAACTTCAACACCTTAGTCCCCCGTAGTTATAGGGCGGGCTGAAGGAAAGTCTTCCGTACTCCAGTGTGTCGGAGGAACCTCGAGCAGACGTGGATAAAGTTGAGTTTATATATTTCCATCCAACAAATCCTGTGAGCAGTTCTAAAACGACTTTCTAATGATGAAAACTAGATGGCAAGAGATAATGTGACAAACTTGTTTTATAAATTCAGTGGAAGATAAATCCAAGACTTTTTCTATTAGTTATTTTAATTTGTAACTGTAAATAATCATACATTTTACCATCTTCCAACACCCATTTATCATTACAAGAATATATAGATGTACATAATAAATTGGATAATTGTACTCATTTGACTTGTTAAATTTTTAACTGTTAAATTTTGAGTTACTTTTTCTAATTTAATTATAATATCACATAGGGTTACGATAGCGAAGTAGCATCTTATACTTCTGAAGCCTAAATCTATTGTCCAGCTCAGAGTATTCACAGCTGTAACTCACTTGTGATACCAGTGTACTTCTCGGGCACTGGAACTTCATACTTTCTGGAGAGAGATTCTACTTCTGCTCTACCACTACTATCATACTAGGAAAACCTTTCGCTACATCCAATAACATATACAGTGATTACAATAACTGGATATGACTTACGTATCGTATAAGCCGACAATGGCTTCTATTAAGAAGTCATGTCCCAGAATACTTTTACCCCAAACACGATGGGTACACAATAGAATATTCACAGACTCCATGTCTGGCATGAGATGCGGCTTGCATCCTGAACGCTTCTACGTCATCTGGCTTGTTTGGTAACAAGCGCGCCCGCAGATTCGCATACACAAAATTGTGTATATACGTGCGCGATAAATGAACTATACATAAAAAACACCCACCTAAGTTGGTGCTTACTCACTTAACAAAAGTAGGACCTGATGACTACTTGAGAATGTTAAGGACTCATAAAGCTTAAAGGAGGCAACAGTTTCCTTCGTCTCTGCTCGTCTTCTAGCGAGCAGTCTTTGATCTTGACGTTCTCACCGTGGTTAATTACTTATCAAAAGAACAGTTCAGGGGGAGATTATAGCAATTGTCTGCCCCTTTGTTCCAAGTAATCTGCTCTTAGATCGCCGTCTGATCTCATTACAACGATCTTCGATTCATAACCCTCCACTCCCAAAGGAGCATAGGCCTTCAACAAACACATGACAAGTCCTCCTGTCACGTGCCATCATCTCAAGTTCTTTCCATGTTCTCCTCATCATTTTCACCTCTGTTTCCAGCTCTCTTCTCCATGTGCTTCTTGGTCTACCTCTGCTTCTCTTGCCCTGGGGGTTCCAGAACAAGGACTGCCTTGTAATGCTATTAACAGGTTTCCTCAGAGTGTGTCCTATCCATCGCCATCGTCTTCTTCTCACCTCTTGTTCCACAGGCACTTGTCTAGTTCTTGTCATCAGTTCCACGTTGGCAACCCTGACCCACCCATGAAAGTCTGCAGCTCCTCTGTCGCCGTCCCTGCCGCTCTCCATGTCTCCGAGCCACACAACAGGACCGACCCCACACCTGAGCCGAAGACTCCCATTCTCGCGTTGGATCCCACCTCTCCTGCTCTCCATATATTTCCCAATGCAATGAAAGCCCCCCCCCTTGCCTTTTGCATTCCCATTTTGACATCGCCGTCCGTCCCTCCAACCCTGTCTACATTACTGCCAAGATAAGCGCACGACTCCTCATCCTGCGCTGGTGTTTTCTCAAGTTCAACCCTGTCATCACCACCGGCATCCACTCTCACTATTCATGTCCTCTCCCCGTGTACTCCCAGACCTAACTGCTGCGACCTCTCATCGAGCGCCTTCAACCTGCATCCGATTACGGCCATGGGACAGAAGAGCCAAGTCACCAGCAAAATCCAGACCATCTAACCGCCCAGTCAGAGTCCACCGGACTCCACCTCTGTCGTGTGCTGTCGATGATCTCACAACCCAATCTATTGCCAGCAAGAAAAGAAATGGAGACAAGAGGCATCCCTGTCGCACCCCTGCCCCCACCCCCAAACGGCCCGCAAGCTGCCCCCATGAAGAACCCCGCATGCCATGTCTTCACACGTTTTCTATATTAAATCAACGATCCCCAGGGGAACTTCACAATGCCTCATCAACTTCCAAAGTGACCCCCTGTCCACACCGCCAAATGCCCCCTCGCAGTCCACAAATCCGATGTAAAGTGGTGAACTCCATTCCAGACCCCGCTCAACCATCACTCTCAAAGTGGCCATCTGGTCTGCACATGACCTGTCCTGTCGAAAACCCGCCTGCGCATCTCCCAGCCTCCCGTCCATGGACTCCTTCAATCTCTCAAGGACAATCCTGTTCAACACCCTCTCTGGCACTGACAGCAACATCATTCCTCCACAATTTGTGCACTCCTGCAAATCTCCTCCCCCCCCCCAGCCCCCCCCCCCCCCCCTCTCCCTCCAGGCCGCAGCCCAACCAGACACCCCCCACTCCAGTCCGCCGGAATCTCCCCCCCCCTTCCAGACCCCACCAAGTAATTTATATAACATCTCTGCAGCCGCGTCGACATCTGCCCCCGACGGCCTCCGCCGGAATGCCACCAGGTCCAGACGCCCCTCCATCTCCCAGAAGCCCCATGGCTCTCCCCATTTCCTCCCCCGTTGGTCCGTCACCGCCAATCTGTAGCTCCCCCTCCGTTGGCCGGACGTCCGGCGGGCCCTGTCGAGCTGGTCCCCCGAGAAGGCCCCCAAAACCTTCCGCCCACCTCTTCTTCATCCGCTCCTGTACACTGCTGAGCAGCCTCCCCCACTGCCGTCCTTCACGAGTCAACCCGTCCGCTTGCACTTCCCCGCCAGCCTCCCTGTGCTGCCACATAGCTCTCCCACATTTCCCCTGGCCGCAGCATCCCCTGCCCCTCCCACAAACTCCCCAATACACTTACCCCGTCTCCTTCGACACCTCCTCTACCTCTCTGCCCGCCTCCGCGCACACCCCCGGAGCCCCGGCCCCCGAACCTCCGGCTCCGCTTGCGTCCAAATCTGCCCTCCCGTTTTTTTCTGTCTTTCATGCCATTGATGGCCTCTGTTGACACCCATGCCCCCTGTTGTCCCTCCCTCTCCCCCAGCATCTTCCCACACGTCTCCTTCGACAAAGTTTTGACCCGCCGCCAATAGTCCCCCGTACCCCCTACATCCTCCAGCCGCCGGAGCACCTGGAACCCGCCGGATACCGTGACTGCAAACTTGTCTCCCGCCTCTTGATTTCCCAGCTGTCCTACACTAAAACTGTTGTCTACAACTTTGCACAGCCGCACATCTCCCGAGTCTCATTCCCACCCTGGCCATCAGAAGATGGTGTCTGACGCCATATCCGCTCCTCCACACACCCCCACATCCTGCAATGACGATCCAAACTTCCCGCCCATGCACACATGATCAATCTGACCCTCTGTCCCACGGTCTGGCAACATCCATATCGCCCCGTGCACTCTCCCATGCGGAAACACGCCCCCTCCCACAGCCAGCTGATTTGAAGCGTAGAAGTCTGCGAACAGCTCCCCACCTTCATTCACCACTCCCAGCCCATGTCCTCCCACGACCTCCTCAAATCCGGCGCCAACTGTACCTATCCCCGCACCCACGCCACCCATCAAAACCGTGAAGTCTCTTCTTTTTACCCTATCCACAATTTCCTGTACTCAAGTATAAAACGCTTCCCCCACAGACTCCCCCCTGTCATCAGCCGGTGAACAACACCGGATGACATTTACATGAATTCTCTTTCCAGCTGTTTTGAAAGTAGCTGTTATCATTCTGGGTCCAACAGCCTCCCATCCAATGAGCGCTTTCTGTGCGTCTTTAGATAACACAAGTGGAACTTATGGAAGGGGAAGTAATCTTTAGAATGGTTTTTTAGACATATTAAATTTCGAGTTGCAACGCTTGATTAAGCGGATACTTGTCTGACTTTAGGATAGAATTATCTTTTCCTATTTTTCGGGTGACAGAGTACAGATAAGCGTGTGAACGCTGTTTAATGTATTTATTCTGTACTGTTTTGAGTCATGTGAATAGCTCGCTAGTCTGCATGTGTTATCGAGAACGGTGTTCAAGACAACCGAATCTCGTGACGGGTTTTTTGGCGGGACTAGTGTGTGATTGAGGGAGTTGTGTTTTGGGCGTGGACCGTGTAGGTCGAGTCCCAGTGTTTTTTGGATAATGTATGCCTACGTAGGATTTGAGAAAATGTCGACTTATATATTTCGCTGTGTGTACAGCCTATGTGATACACTGCAGTGAAGATTTGTTTAGGCCATATGAACCTTATTATAGCTGCCGTGTGATGCAGGCTTTGCTATGTACTTGAAGCAAGAGGATAAAGTGAATCAAATTTTGTCCACCAGACCATAACATATCTAGAGGATCAGTCACTACAAGTTGAAAATAATACATATGACTTGCACGTGACAAGAGTGTAGAACACTTGACTTTGTTATAATTGACCTTATGTAGGCGTGGCTTGAATCTCCTGTACTTCAGAACTGTAACCTAGTTATTATCTGCCTGGGTGGCGCATTTGAGAAACGACGCACGCTTTATTCGTGGTAGAAGGCAACTTTACACCAGTAGCAATTGACGTCCTATTTCATGCCTATAGACGACAACAACGTCTGCAGTGGTCAAGGAAGTTCAATTAGACTTGGACAGTATTTGTACCAGCATTTGTACGGGTTGTGACAGATTTCTGCAATATTCGGGTTACCTGTGCCAGTTGTCACCATCACAAGTTCAAGATGTTATGATACACGGAGTTGCCGTGTGCATTTTTAGACTACAGAAGAGTCAAGAGTTGCAGTGTGTGCTGTATTATGGTTCCTGTCAACTTGTGCATTGTTAAGCACATATCATATTGACGAAATTACCTGAAGAGAAACGAATCAAGTTCCAGTGCTTTCCCGCAGTGGAGGTTTTAGCAGTCTATGTGATATCCAGTGTCGTGGCGGAAAAGAAGCGGGATCATTGACAGATAAGTGATTGTGTCTTGTGTAAATTGTGTCACTTCATATATGTCGCTAGGCCTCCCTAATTGCTCATTTTGTTATTATTGTTGTTTATGTCTAATTTGACATATGATTAAGATTTGATGCATAGGTGTTAATGGCTGTTGACATATGTCGATTTTCCTGATAATGATGTGACTTGATAAAGGTGCTGTAAAAAGGAATTGGTGATACAGAATTGAGGAATACGCTCATTGCTTGACAAATAGTTAACTTTGTGAGCTGGAAGGGTAATTGTCAAACCTTTTGCGACAGTAATTTGTCATAACTATAAGTGATTACTATATATAGTTGATTAAGTAAGTGAATCACCATGGATCGTGATATGTACCCTACAGATATAAGGCCTATGTTGGAGTCTGCATTGGTGGTAGGTAGAGATGGTAAGGGATTGAGAGGTGCACGACTTGGAGAATGGATAATGGATGATTTTTTGATTAATGTGTCAACATCCCTGGAGTTATTTGCTGAACACAACTTTAAGTTTGTTTGCAATTTGGTAATGGCCAAGGATTTGGTGAATTTGCTACGGCACCTTCGTGTGTTTTTGCAACAGTATATTGAACTTGAACACGGACATATAATGCAAAGCATGTTCAAAATAATCCACAACCATACATCTGATGAGCAGGAAAGGGAATTGAGAATTGAGAAACAAGCACAAGTAAACAAACAGAGTGCTCTACAGCAAAGGGAGAATTTCCTAGAAGGTGTTGCTAAAGAGAGCGAACTACAGGCAACTGTGTATAAGCTTAAAAGTGAGATACTTGAATCAAACTCAGAACTTTCTAGTGCACAAGCTACATTAAATTCAGCTTTAAGCAAAGTCCAAGACTTGGAAGCTCAGATAGGTAATCTCACGCGGGAACTTCAAGAACAGAAAGAGATGTATGAGAAATTGAAGGTTGAGAGAAATGTCTGTGAGAAGACTTATAAAGATATGCTTCAGGATGTGTTGGATGACAATGATAGTCTCAGTCGCCAACTGAAAGAAAAGAGTAATGTATCATCGGAGAATATGAATGAGTTAAAGGCACAAGCTGCTCAAATCCAAGGACTTCAGGCTCAAGTGGCTCGACTTCAGCCACAGATAGAAGAGGTTCAAAAGATGAGATTGAGGAAACTAGCGCGACAGAGGAGAGCAACCAAAGAAAAGGATGTAAAGGTGAAATTAGAAGAGTTAACTATGGAGAAAGAGAAGGTCGCTAAAATTGAAAATTTGCTAGCAGAAGAAAGCGACAAAGTTTTGGCTGTTAAGGAGTTAAATAAAAGGTTAAGTGAAGAGATTTCACTTAAAAATAATGAAATTACAGAAGCAAGGGACAGAATATATGGCTTACTAGATATGGTTTTGAAAAACAAAAGGTGCTCTTCTGTCAATGTTCACAATGATAGACAGAAAGTTGCGAAAAAAGTCAACCCCATACACTTTTTGCTCAGAGAGATTTCATTCATAGTAAAGATAGATCTTATCGTGGTAAATACAACTTTAAAAGTTCTAATATTACTGGTAGTTCCCAGTAATAATTCTTGGCGTCAGACCAACAAAGATTCTTGTCTAACAGCCAGTTCTGTCGGTCAGGAAAAGATAGGTGATAAATTTCAGGTCAAGACTCATAAGAACAAATATTTCTCTACTACTGGAAATACTCAGAAATTAATAGCGGGTGTTGAGACTATTACTACTTGTTCCAAAGATGAAACCCATATGCGGAACAATAGAGATACTATTGTTTTCTGGCAGTTATCAAAACTCAGCACAGTCAGTTTGACAACTGTTGGTAAATATATTCCCATAAGGGAAAAGAAAAACAGTTCTAGAAAGAGAGATAACCCCAAGAGTAAACAGTACCAAGGGAGATCAGAAAATAATAATTTTCCCCTCGTAGATACTGTAGACAATTTAACAAATCTCAAAGTTTTGATTGTAAGAATGTTGGAAAGTATGATAGAGATAATAGCTTTTCAAATGTTGCTTTACATCACCAGAGTAATGTTCCTAAACAAAAGACTAAAGTCATTTTTTGTAAACAAGACAACGGTAATAATAAGTATTGTGATCATAGAACAAATAATAAGCGCAATTGTGCTAATTTTGTTCAACATGAGCCCAGAGTCATTTATAATCAAGGTAAACAGAGTAAAAATAACAGTGGATGCTTGAATACTATTGCCTGCTCTGGTTGTTGTTGTGAATATAACACTTTGTTTCAGCGTAAGGCAGCGGCGACATTCAAGGTCGGTCATGTTGTCCCCAAGAATTCTATGATATCTACATGTGATAGAGAGAGCTAGTGACATCGTGAAGAGACCGGGTTTTTACACAAGCCGGTACTGGGTAATTGTAAACGTGATTTCTACGTTTTTTTTCATTAAATTTCACTATTGAGTAAAATGGAAATTTTTATTTGTATTTGTTGACAGAAGCTACGTTGCGATAAGAGTCAAGGCTTCTGCGACATATTGACGGTCAGAAATGTGAGTCAACTTTCCGCTCGAGTAGTCAACCGAAACCTGTCAGCGTCAAACTAAATCTGAGGTGTTGCTTACTGAAGGTCAAGCATGTTTACAAGAGAGTGGGAAATTTTACGGCGTATTTTTTTCCTTAGATAGTAAATATTTTTGTATTCTATATTAGTACATGACATGTTGTTGTTTTGAAATAACATATAATTTTGTTGTCATGATTATTTCTATGCATCATTTGATTGCCATAATTTTTTTATTGTTATTTATATGTCTGTATTTTGATGATGTATTGATAATACATTTTTATGCTATTTATATATTATTGTGTTGATAATGTGTAGTATGTAATTATTATCCTTTATACTACTCTGTTCAACTTAGAATTTTTGCAACTGTGTTGTTTAGGATAGTTTTGTACATGATGAGATTGCACAAACTCATTTATTGTGTTGATGTAGTGGTTACTTTTAGATAGTCCTGAGTGTTCGTTATTCACTTAATTTATATTTTTCTCATGTTTTGATGTCATGATTAATTAATATATCGAACATACAGAGAAGATGTGTATTATCTGGTATGTTGTGAAATGTAATTTTGAAAATAGCTTGCATGTATCATACATGATCTTGTATTTGGATTTGTTAACTTTTTGTGAAACTTCGATTTTTCCAGAACTTGATTTTCTTGCCAGTCAGACATGTAGATTATTTTCTTAGCAGATTATTTAAAAAAAAATTTATTTTTTGTAGATATTTTTATAGAACCTTTTTTATATTTCATAGTAATAACAAAGTGTAGATTTATTGATAAAGTTATAGCTAAATAGCATTGTACTGAGCTGAACGTAATTGTCAGCAGAAAGAACTTAAAGGATAAATTAAATTTACATGTGTTGATTTAAAGGTTTCTTCGAGATAGGATTTTTGTTTTATATTTCACTCATTTTGTTAAAATATTGATTTCATTATTAGGCTTTACTTAAAGTATTACTGAATTACTTAAAAATTAAATACTGTTTTTATGTAACTTATCGAGAAAAAAAAATATGTTTGTACGGTACTGTTGAAAAAAATGATTTTTTTTTTTTTTGGCATTGTAATTTTTTTTTTTGGGTGTGCCCAGCATTTGACTTCGTGATATCATTGATATGTAGTTTGATTAGTTCTTGTAAAAAGTTGTTTTTTATTATGATGTATTTTTTATTTTTAGCGCTTGATTGTGCGTTGGTCGTATTAGTTATAGTAATGCTATTACTTGTTTGTTCGATGCCTATAATTTATTTATGTTAGTTTTGTATAACTCTTATAACTTAGTTAAATTACTTATTAGGTTTTGTTTAGTTATAAATTATTTTTTGGTGGTGTTAGTATAGATATACTTTGATATTTTGTGTTGTGCTTTTCGATCATGTTTATATATTTATTTATGAATAGGTTATCTGATCAAAACAGTTATTAGTATGTATCGTTATTGACTTTCTCTGCGTTCGTGCCTTTGCTTTCTATCTGTCTTTGGTAACTATTCTTCATTTCATTCCTCCTTTTCTGTTGTCTTTTCGGCATGGATTTCATATCTTGTTTATACTTTCGTACCTCATCTTCGTTTTACTTGATTCTATTTGTATACTTTGTCTTCTTTCAACACTTATACCTCTATTCTTTGTATTGTTGGAGTGGTTATATGATTTGATATGATATATCTACTTTTGACAGTTGTATTTATTTTACATGTAATTGTCCAACTTAATTATGAGTATATAGTATTGTTGAGTTCTTACTTTCATTTTTTACAGATCATTCTTCTTTTGATTGATCTTGTGTTTTCTTTTTCGATCGGTTGTTGTCGGTTTGGTTTGTACTACGTATAATTGACTTAATTTTGGAACTCATCACATTTGTATATTTAGCTAATTACTTTTTATACTTAGCTGATTATGCTGTATGCTTTAATTGCTACTTTACACTTTAATGCTGATATTTGTTGTAGATATAATTTGATTTAAAATAAGATATTTTTGTAGGCATACGTTAGAGCTTAATTGTCTTCTAAATTTTTCGTTTTTGGGAGTTAATTTTTTCAAAAAAAATGATAGAATCATTTTTTTTCCCGGAGCGGGTGGTAACTGTTGCAAGTGGAACTTATGGAAGGGGAAGTAATCTTTAGAATGGTTTTTTAGACATATTAAATTTCGAGTTGCAACGCTTGATTAAGCGGATACTTGTCTGACTTTAGGATAGAATTATCTTTTCCTATTTTTCGGGTGACAGAGTACAGATAAGCGTGTGAACGCTGTTTAATGTATTTATTCTGTACTGTTTTGAGTCATGTGAATAGCTCGCTAGTCTGCATGTGTTATCGAGAATGGTGTTCAAGACAACCGAATCTCGTGACGGGTTTTTTGGCGGGACTAGTGTGTGATTGAGGGAGTTGTGTTTTGGGCGTGGACCGTGTAGGTCGAGTCCCAGTGTTTTTTGGATAATGTATGCCTACGTAGGATTTGAGAAAATGTCGACTTATATATTTCGCTGTGTGTACAGCCTATGTGATACACTGCAGTGAAGATTTGTTTAGGCCATATGAACCTTATTATAGCTGCCGTGTGATGCAGGCTTTGCTATGTATTGAAGTACTTTTGTAGGCCATATTTTGAAGATTAATGAAGCTGCCGGGTGATGCAGGCTTCGCTGTGTATTAAGGTACTTTTGTAGGCCATATTATGTTTAGCTGCAGTATGAAGATTTGTGAAGCTGTTAAGCTATTATAAGTCCAGGATTAGGACAGGCCATATTATATATTAACTGCAGTGTGGAGATGTATGAAGCTATTAAGCTATTATTAGTCCAGGATTAGGACAGGCCATATTATGTTTAACTGCAGTATGAAGATTTGTGAAGCTGTTAAGCTATTATAAGTCCAGGATTAGGACAGGCCATATTATATATTAACTGCAGGGTGGAGATGTATGAAGCTATTAAGCTATTATCAGTCCAGGATTAGGACAGGCCATATTATATATTAACTGCAGTGTGGAGATGTATGAAGCTATTAAGCTATTATAAGTCCAGGATTAGGACAGGCCGTATCAGGTATTGATGCAGTGTGGAAATTATATACTATGATTCGTGTTTTGCTGTCGAATGTGTGTCATTTATGTCATCGTATCTGTGTTGTAACGGAATAAACAGTATCGAACTGTTCCAGTCGTTTGCAACCCTTCTTGACTCCTGCATGTACCCTTATGTACGTACTGTGGTGTGCGAACATATCAACACACACCCAGGTCAACATTCCAGACACAGTGACAGGTCAGCAGCACACATATATATTGAATTAGCCTGTGTGGCGATGATATAGACCAAACCACTACACTCGCAACAGTGGGTGTAAACAGACTAATAACATTAACGTTTAATTACATTCAGTGAGAAACCAGAAAATCTAGCGTTTGTATCAGTTGGTGGTTTACAATCAAGTTGGAATCAATACAGAAGAGGTTACTGCTAAAATAAGCGGTTACACTCCCCCCCACCCCCCACCGCGGTGTGAACCCCCGTCCCCATGCCCCGATGACAGCACAACTCCCCCGCCACGAGTCCCCCCCGTCCACCCCTTTCCCCCCCGCTTCACACACTCCCAGAACCTCGACTGTGCACTCCCTCACCTCCGCCGCAACCTACGCCCCCCCCCCCCTTCCGTTCGCCTAACGTCCGAACACCCCAGGCGCCAAATTTGGAAGTTCTCCTAGAAGAAAGAAGGTTAGTCAGCAACACAGACTCCCCTCGGCTTTCTCTGTGTCGCATCATACGCCTCCCTGTGAGAATACCTTCCCCTGTCTTGGATGGCTGTGCCTTATTTTCTTTATTTGACTTGTCCATATTTGTTGAAGTTTTTTGTGGTTTAAATTTTTTTTTTACAGGATGGGGTAACCAACCCCATGCCCAACCCTCCTTAGTCGCTTTCTACGACATGCTTGGCAGGGAACAGTGTTACTATTCTTTGCTCCCCTTTCGGGCCCCGGTAACACACAGGTGAACGATCTTTGATAGCTAGTGTAAAATACTACAGCTCACGTTAGCTAATCGGTCTCTGGTAAACTCTCATCAAAGGGAATAGCGAACAGCAATAAAATGTGCGTGCTAATGAGAAAAAGAGACGGATATCTGAGCATATAGGGGTTTAAGTTAAAACGTGCATAGGTGGAAGAAAAAGGTAACAGAAAAATGAAGATAGAGAAATGGATATATGAAATCAATTATCATAATCTGCCACATGCGTAAATGTACCTATATTTGTCTGGCACTGAACTAATTCTTTAAACTGGGAGAATTCGTCTTTCGAGCCATTTACAATTGTTAATTCTTCTCTTCTCTGAGGAAGTGTATCTGCAACACACACCTTGAGTAGCTGTTCCAATGCTCGTCGAGCTAAAAGAGTTGCCGTCTGATTATCTCACAGACGCAATTCGAAATAATCGTTTTATCTGTGAATCTGCGTTTATTCGTAGAAGTATTTTTAGAGGAGAGTATCTTAACTTTCATCTAAAATCCAATCTACTCTCACCCTACTTGCCACAATATCATACCTACTTCTGGCTTTGCGCATCTGCTGAGCTCACAATATCACGATGTAGTCGCTTTATTAGTTGTCTGTACTACAAACTGATGAAACATATTGAAGCTTTTTGGATTGAATACAGATTAAAAGAAATGGCATTTCAGACTCAGTACAACAAAGTTTAAAAATTAATCTTTAGCTGAGAATTTTTTTCTTTCAGTCTAACCGAAATCTCCTCGTGTTCCTAAGTTTTGGACACACTGCGTTAGAATGTAAAATATCTTTGATACTTGTGAAAATTCATCTTGTGCTGATGCTAAAGACGTTATTTTTCTGAATTTCAGGGACGTCATAGGACATCATCTGAACGAGAATCAGTGTCCAGTTGTGTACCGTTGCCTCCAATAACAGCTTTATCAGGAAATCAGCTATTGTGTGGAACCCGTGATTATAGGTTGGCTGGCACTGTCATTGTCATACTCTTTGTACTTGTGTTATTGTACTTCACATTTCACGGCATGTTTGAAGGAATAATAGCGCGCATATACAGAATGCTATCATCCAAAGTTCGATAGTACTAATGATGACGCTGGTGATCGAGGGCAAGTGTTGATGGAGGAATGTGTTAATTTTTCATTGTTTTATTTTTAATCTCGTCTGGATCATTCATTTTTATATAATACGTTCATATCTTATTCCACAAACACTTCGCAATCTGTTGTTTCTCTAGTAACCAGTGGCGCCTCGTATCTTGGGAACAGTCTGGTCCATCCCACCCAGAAATTCGGGAATCAATTCTTTTTTCGTTTTTTAAATTGTGGCATAAAACAAGTCTCCGTAGATCTTTTTATAGCACTTAAGGTTGTATATTAAAATGTGACATATTATAACATGGTTATGCATAAAAAAAACCAATGGGCTGATCACCCGTTGGCTTGTCACACCGATTACGGAAACAACGGCAGATGGATCTATTTGTTGTTGCCCTAAAGACGCCGCTAGGCGTGATGGGAAACTACAACAGAGAAAATCAATCTGCTGTTGCCCTTAAGACGCCACAAGGCGTGATGGCCTCTGACTGCTTGGTCGGTCTTTGGCTAAGGACGGAAGAAGAAGAAGATGCATAAAAAAAAAAAACTCTTCCCCCCCACCCCCTACCCCCACCATACACCTCCTCTAGATGCTACTTCCTATCATTCCATTTCTGATCATTTCTGAACTCAGGAGATGACTGAGAGCCATCGCCAATAGTTCAAAGAATTATTTGACGTTTCATAAAACTAGAAGTGATAACTGTGGGAAAACATGCTTAAATGCGCATGCTCAGAATATCCTGGTAGGGAAAGTGTTGGCTGCCCTAAGATAAATAGCAATGTCTATTCTTGGTACAATGAGGTACTATCTCTATCTTGTACCTACATGATCATTTGAGCTGGGAAAAGGAAGCGGGTGTCTTGTGATTTAGTTAGTTTTAATAAGAAAACTAGGTGATTTCGCCCTCATTTAAAAACAAAAAAGACGAAGATTTTTTTATTGAAAAGTATGTTCACTTCTCAACAAAAACTGGAAGTAAAACATTCATGACCGCATCAGTCTAATGACTGTTCATGTTTACAATAAATGCGAATTGGACAAACCTAAAAGCAAGTTGATATTTCAGAGCGAGCAATTAGTAGAAACCCTGGTTGACCGCTAACGTGTCCAAGGAGAATCTGCATTCATTGCTATGTTTTCTTGTTTGGTGGTAATACTGAGTGGAGGTACGGAGACTTAAAACATTTGTCTCAAAGACTCACAAAACACGAAAGCTCAGCATATCATAGGTAAAATGCTGTGTCGCTTCTTGGAAAATTAAAAATTATCGAAACGTTGGATACTCCTAATTAACGTAGAAATCACAAACAAGAAACTGATAAGGATAGTTACATATTAAATTAAGGTTTTTTTTTTTTTTCTGTGCCAAAGCTGCTGATTCAAGTCAAGTAGGTAATCGAAGACATGATGAGTCATCTAAATCTTTAAAACCGCCAGTTTTCCTGTCATTATTTGAAACGTTATATGACGACGACTTTTGGTGAGAAATCATTTTGAAAATTTATTTGCATTTAAGAAAATATCAACAGTTATGCTACTGCTACAAGAGCATGTGAATACTTGGTGCTGGATACCTACATTGAGGCTAGCTACCGTGGTGGTTCCATTTTCAATGAGGAGTGCAAAAGGAAGAGCAATGTTACGATTATTTTTGTTCTCTCAATAAAATTTCAATTTTAGCTTTGTTCGTGGCTGAT
Source organism: Oreohelix idahoensis (assembly GCA_024509875.1). Taxonomy (NCBI): domain Eukaryota; kingdom Metazoa; phylum Mollusca; class Gastropoda; order Stylommatophora; family Oreohelicidae; genus Oreohelix; species Oreohelix idahoensis. The sequence continues at coordinate 35,458 of JAMPIV010022020.1, read as the reverse complement.
TTTTGTCGCAATCTGAGCTTTCCGTGTTAATCACGATGAAGTGTAATAAGGTAGGAGTAAAGGATCCCGTTACACGCCTATTGAGGCATATTGGGAATATGGTGTTAGGCCCAAATTTTCTTGACCATCGGCACACTAGGGGTGATGTGATCAGCATCACGCCGGCCGCCTTAACCTTCCCAGAGTTGCTCTGGTACCCAATTCATGAGGCTGGGTCGACCCCGGAGCCTTTTGCGGTCTAAAAAATCCCACCTCATCTGGGGAGATAAAGTGTAATACCTAAGGAAATATAGTTTCCCCCCTCCCCCTACCAAGCCATAGGTTATATCAGTTACCACAAGTCTAAGGTTTATTTGAAAGTAAGAGAACTAGGTATATAGCCCCACCTGCGGTACAGGAAACATCGGGAATTTTTCTAAGTCCGCAATACATTCAGTTTTTTTAATGGTATTGGTGAAAGGACGGTGGCTTGCAAGCAACACGCGCTGTATTATATGAGATGTCGGGCGCAGAATTTCAGTTGCTACCGCGCAGAGGCTTTGCGCCTTGTCGGCTTCGCGAGGTGTGTCAGTGTCTGTCCCTAGTCGTAATAATTTGTCTTTACTTTGAATAAATGGGTACTTTCACAATTGCCTCCGGCTGGCGGAATTGTGGAGTTTAAAGCTGCTACCATGGTGGAATGGGTTCATTCTCTACACAAGACAACAGGAGGCTGAGACACGTGGGAGTTATGACCCAGGTGGGCCCGCCTTCCTTAGAGTGTTAAGGAGTATACAGGGCCGAAGCACGTGTGCGACGGGGGACTTCTTCTGATGATCAGATTGCCTCTTGTTGTATCGCTCTGTGGCTGTGGAACAGCCGCAATGGGATATCGAACTCGTGACAGTAAACTCTGCAGTACAGAAAACACCAGGAATTTTTTAAAGTCCACAATACGTTGAGTTTTTCGGTGTACTGGTGAAAGGGCTGTGACTGACGGGAAACACGCGGCGTTTATTATAAGAGGTGTTGGGCACAGAATTTCGGTTGCTAGCGCGCAGTGGCTAGCCTCGTCGGCTTCGCGCAAGTGTCTGTCCCTAGTCTAGGTGTGCGACGGAACGAACGGAATAATTTCTCTTCTCTTTTTTACTTTCACAAATGCCTCCACGGCTGGCGGAGTTGTGGATTTTAAAGTTGCTACCAAAGTGAAATGGGTTCATTTTCGATACAAGACAAGAGGCTGAGACACTTGGGAGTCATGACCCAAGTGGGCCCGTCCCCCTTAGAGTGTAAAGGAGAATACAGGGCCGAAACACTTGTTCGACTGGGGGGACCGCTACTGATGATCAGATTGCCTCTTGTTTTATCGCTCTGTAAAGAGTTTCCTTTCACTTCTTATCATTATCTTGTCTTCATTTAATTTGACGAGTTATTTTCTGGACCAATGCCTTTAATGATGATTAGGTATGTTGCATATTAAATACAGGCATACCTCGACTTTCGTCGCTTCGAGTTTCGTCGCTTCGCTCTTTCGTCGGTTTTCAATTATAACCACGTTTCCAAATTTCGTCGCTCGCTTCGCTCTTTCGTCGCATTTCGTCACAACTGCACGTCATCTTGTTTCTGTCGTCGTTCAGTCTTTGAACAGAAGTCGTTCGGTGCGCACTGTTTTTTGAAGTTGTCCGCATTTAATTTCTTATATTTGTGATTAAACATATTAATACTACTTATTTTTGTGATTAAAATAACCAAACTATTCATTCTATATTATTTTTGTGATTATAATGTAAAGAGTTCATAGTTATTTTAGTGATAACAGTATAATGGCAGCGTTCATATCGTGATTATAAGACACGTGTACAGTTTTCATACTGTACTTTTTGGTGTTTAGGCCCCATACTACTTATTTTTGTGCTTTAATTATATTTATAATGGGTCCTAAGTGTAGTGACAAAGTTTAAAAAAAACCATAAGTAGAGGACGCAATTGCATACTGGGAAAGGGTGGATCCGAATTTCGACAGAAGTTCAAAAGTAAATAGTGGGCTAGAACACCAAACAGCCTGTTACAGAGAACTTCTTAGGGAAAGGAAGAAGGGTTATTTCCTATTACTCGTGGGTGAACGCTCAGCAGTGAATATGTGTTTAATATTTGTAGTTTCGTACCAGTTAGGGTTAGGGTTAACCCTGGTACCAACCCTAATTCTAAATGGTACGAAATTTACACATTATACACATATTCACTGCTGAGCGTTCAGTCACGAGTATTAGCGGAAGAAGGCATCAATGAGGCAAACGTCTTTGCTCTCCTTTTTCAGGACGCAACCGCCACAACCAACTTCACTCACCCCTCCCTCTAACCCTTCAGATTCCGAGCCATTAACATCAGCCCCAGCCCCTGTTAGATCTTCTTCAAAGCCCCCTTCTCCTAAAAGAAGTAGATTGAGTTCCTCCAGTTCTGAAGATGAGCCTCCTCAATTTTCTCCATCTGATTTTCTAAGTCTAGAATCCCCCTAAGTCACCAACATTCAAAACTGTACATACTGTATATATTCATTGTCTACTTGCTCAAGAATGATTTTACGGTAAGATGTTATTACGTATTTTTTATCTATTACTGTATTTTCTTTATTCTTATGTTTATTTCTGTTTATTTAGGTGTTGCACGCATTCGCAAGTGTTATATAGTTAGTGTAGTAATTTACGTTTTTTTGGCGGACCTAATGCACTTGCAAGCTAAATAAAGGCTATGCTTCGACTTTCGTCGTTTTCGACTTTCGTCAGTTCTCTGGTCCCTAACCTGTCGAAAGAGTGAGGTATGCATGTACTAGCTAGGGTAGTATATTCTTTAGTGGACACGAGTTTAGGTCGTCAGCAAAACAAGGCTAGGAATCATTTACTCTTTTTTGGGATACAATGTGTCCTGTGGGGACCAAGCTCCATTGTTATCATATTAGTTGCTATGTTCTTGTACTTGTATTCTGGCAGTTCTGTTTTCAAGGCATTGGCTGATTAATTTTGTACATTTTCTCACACCCTTCACTTTTGCGCAGCTTGACTTTCAATTCTATGTTTCATACTTTATTTCAGGGAAACAGTAGCAGCAGACGATGGAAGGCAGCTGCCTATGCTAAAACAGAGAGCAAGAGAAAATAGCCACACGATCCATGATGATGAAGCTGAGTCGAATAATAACACTGGCAGTAAATTAGATTTTGAGTCGAATGTCGTTAAGGCAACAAGCAACGAAAAAGGAAATGAAAATAGTCTTGCTCCGGATGCTGCAAATATGGCATATTTGGGCACGAAGGCAAATAATGACCATTTCGAGCAACCCAGTCCAGCTGAGGCAACAAGAAGCAGTATTTCTGAAGGCAAAGACAAAAGCATAAAAGCTTCATCATCGGTGACGAAAGACTGTCCCAACAAAATTTCTAATGATCAAACCGAAATGGCTTCAGCTTCATATCCCGAGGGGCTAGCCATTTATTCACCTGGTTGCACTTTCAGCAAGCCGAGGAAGGTTAACAAATTGGACTTCCGAGATGAAGCTGAGATGTCTAATGAGCTAGATCTCGAAATGAAGAAACCATTACTGTCATGTGTTCTTAATTTAAACCTTTGGGACAAGTCGTATCCACCGCACGAGGACAGCTCTTCATGTATCGGTAAGTAGCAGTATATTTTATGGAAGAACACTATTTTTTTTTTAACCAGCGGCACTTGTGCTTTCAGCCCTTCGGCCCAATGACATGCCATTGCGAGGCTGGGGAGCCTGTGGACTTTCCTTCCAACCCGGTCAGGAGCTTGGCTCCTTCCTATCCACAAAGGGTTTATCTCAGGAGCCGTTCAGGTTATTTAGTCAAAACCCTGGTCGAAGACACCCCTTCAAATGCTCACGCCCGGGCTTCAACCTTGAACACCTGATCGCCAGCGCAATGTGGTAACCATTACACCAGCGCGGCTCCCAACACTATTATTTAAACAGCACTTCTAGTAAACCCGCCATGATGTACAAGTAATGTTGCCTTTACGATGACTTCATGTTTAAAAAGAAAACTTTGCTCCTTTATTTTTAGTTATTTCATCTGCTAGGTACGCTTTGAGACGTCACAGGAAGTGTTAGGATCAGTTGGATTATTACATATGACCGATACATTGTAGAGTTGTCACCTTGTATATTATTGGTGTTACAGCAACAGTCTAAGTCTCCTAAGTAAGTTCTATTTTGCTGACTGTGGCTGTTTATATGCTAAATCTGCTGCCTGAGCAGGATTTACCTTCACAAAATATCTAAAACATATGCTTTATTTCTTCCAAATATTGCTACACTGTACACGGAACTCCTTCGTGTATTCCAGTTTGGTAACATCGTTTTTTTACGCTTCTCTGGCTCAACGTTTTACTTCCGCAGTATTAATTTAAAAAAAAAAAAATCTGTTGATGTTTGTTGTCGTTATTGACACAATCTTTAGAATGGTGCTTATGTATTTGTAGTCGTTAAAATGTTGATTTTGTTTGAAGTACTACGTGGAGTTATTTTAATTTATATGGCTTTGATAACTTGTTACGTGGCTGTGGGTTGGACTGTTTTGTATTTTGTCTCACAGATGATAACGAGTTGTGTGTCAAAATATTACCCAGATTTAATCCAGGTATTAAAGAAAGTTAACACATAAAATGGCGTATGGTCTTACATGTTTTATTTCTACTTTTTGTTTACTCTCTTCACCAATAGCTGAAGCTCAATGACAATGGATCAAAGTCAAGTCAAGTCGTTTAATCTCTTGCACATTCCGAAAGTTTCCCCTTCGATTCATATTCTTTGAAAACTTTCCGTAATTCAAAGTTCACTCTTACAAACGTACTACAGTTTGTCCCTCTATTCACAAAACGGAATCATCCCAATTTCTCTGTGCTTTATTATCACACAGTAAGCTTCTCCTTTTAACCAGTTGTCTTGTTTACATGTCACAGAGGAAAATATTTACGTTTGGAAATCTGCGGTTGATGTCAATAGTGTCTACTAAATTAACTTTAGTCTTACTGGAGCCAGAATTAGTCATTAACGGGTCTTTATTTTTTTTTTAAATTAATGAAGATAAACAGAAATCCCGTTCAACCTCTGATGGGTTATAATTAGGACATATATTGTTTTCAATTCCAAATAATATGAACAACTGCCGACATGAGAAAGTGGCATCACATTTGAAAATAGTGATATTCACAATTGTGCTTAGGCCTATACGTTAAATAATAAAATAAAAAACAAACAAACAAAATCAAGAAGAAACTCTGAACAAGAATAATATTAAAGTGGAGGGGTGTATAGGCCTGGTGGTTCTAGTTATATAACGGACTTTACCAGATATTTAATTGACTTTCATCTGTTTAAAGTCACATGCATTGTAAGAACAGCATCAGACCTTCACATTCCCAGCCACTATATATTAACATGTGTTCGTGTTAAATATTGTTTGACTATATTATGCAGTTCCCTAGGTCTGTCTATTCTCAACACCTCCTCTATATTTATAGGTAAGTTGGATGCCTGCAAATAATCCAATATTGGTATTCTCATTTGGTCATACCTCTTACACTTTAATAAGAAATGTTCTATATTATTGTCTTGAAGACATCCTGCACAGTAAGGTTCTTCTGTTCTGAAATAGCCTTTTCCCAGCTGTAGTCTGAGAAGTTTCTTATTACTGGGAATTTTCAATTCCCTAGATATCTGACATTTTCTTGTTGGAGCCCTGAACATCTTATATGCATGTCTTCCTTTCAGATTTTTATCCCACTCTGCTTTCCATTCATCTGTTATTAAATCTTTAATTAAGCTCTTAATTTCTGATTTACTCATCCCTACATTTATTAGATCAGATCTACCTTTCTTGGCTTCTTTATCTGCTTTTTCATTTCCTTCTATGCCAACATGTGATGGTATCCAAGCAATTAATACTGAACATCCTCTGGAATATAAGTATGTAGTAGCCAGAAAAATCTCCTCTGCTATATCAGGTCTACTACATTCTCGTAAGTTTCTAAGTGCTTTAATTGTTGAAAGAGAGTCAGTTAAAACTGTTAATTTTTTGGGAGGGTTATTAGAGAACATTTCTAGTGCTTTTAGTATTGCCACCATCTCTGCAGTGAAAATGGATGTATTTTCCGTGATGCTATATTCTTTTGCCATTTTCCATATTGGAATATATATTCCTATCCCCAATTTGCCATCCTCTCCCTTGGATCCATCTGTGTACACAGTAATGCTGTCTTTTGAAATTTGTTGTATATATTTATTGGCTGTGTTTTTAATATTTTCTATATTATTTGTTTTCTTAAGTATTTCTGATAGGTGGTAGTCCGTGTGTGGTTTCTTGATCTCCCAGGGCGGAATCACTGGCTTGTATTCACAACTGTTATTAATTGATGTAATTAATGTACCCAGATGGACAATTTCCTCCATACACTTGTCACGCGTAGGGAGAGAGCAAAGTCGACACAGGTCAACTGCTCTAGATAACAGTAAGAATATAGATTGATTTTCTTGCAATACTGTAATAATGATGTTATTTGTTATGAAACCAAGAGGTTAACTGTCTGGAATCAAGGGTAATTAAATACCATATAAGAATATCAGACAAGTTGTTCTCCCACGTGACTTTTGTTCCACAACTAACATACACCACACAGTGTTGACCATTCGTCAATAAAGAGGACAGTAAACAAGAAAGGGAAGTAATCACAAAAAGAGAGCTCTGGATAGGCTTATGATATTTTATCAAATTGACTCAGACGTGTAGTAAGTAAATAAACAATATGCTATTTATTAAGGGAATCACATTTACAGAGGGTTATTTTACATCTGATGAAAAAAAAGAAATATGGACGTTTAAATCTGAAAAATAAACAGGTATCTAGGTCCCAGTGGGGTGCCTTATTTTCTTCACTGACTAAGTCTGAGCGTTTGGTGGCTATGTGTGTATGTGGTCTTCCTTCGCTTTATTATACTTATCGTAGTGTTCTTGTAGGATGTAGGCTGAGAGGACACTCTGCTGTGACTTCTTGATGAGAGCACGTGGTGGTGACTGACTGCCCTGTGTGGCACTAGTGTCTTTAAGGATGTCTGGTTCACACTCAGGGGTGAAGATTCAGTCCCTGTCCCTTCTTGATTTTTGGGCTCAGCAAAATTGAGGGAGGTCGAAGCCAGGTCCTATGTTACTGACACTCTGCACTGGAGAACAAAGTAAGGGGACCATTAATCTCTTGTCTAAAGAGATTTTTACATGTATTAAGTTCCTCCCCGAAGACTTTTGGTCTCAGAGCATAGGCACACTTACCACTGAAGACTTTGACTGTCCAGTACACTGTATGTAAAATATATCTCAGTGACCATTGTCTAACAGGCTCTGTCCTCATCCTTCCAAGTCAAGTGTCTCTCCTCTACACTTAATATGTCTTACTATTTTCCACAATCAACAGTCTGTCTTGTAGTCTGGTGTATCTTTAGTTAATAATTAATTCTTAATTATTTTTTCAGCAAGGAACAACAGCTTTCATAATGTATACTCATAACAGAGTTGTGTTCTAATAAGGCAAGCAATAATGCACAGTAATAAAATACTATAAGCAAATCATATAAGAAAATTAATAATATGTTATACAGGTACATAATGGATATGGAAGAACTAAATCCAATAGCATAACATATGTTTCTTATCATAGTCAACCACATACTTCTTCTGCAAATTACACTTGTATCATTAAGCAATAATTAAACAAATAATTTTTGGGAGATAACTCACCACACAAAATCACTTCAGGTTCACACAATCAGAACTTGAATATTTGAATATATTCATAAGCACGTTATTGACTTTACACACAGTTGTGTACAATCTGTGTATATTCTTTAAAAGTCTTATGTACTTAAAATTTAGTTTAGGCTGCTTTCACGGTGTTCATCAAGAGAGTAAAGTAAAGTTACATTTTCCTCTGATAAATACAGTTTAAGACCGGAAATAGGTGGTCGTCTATGGGTCACGGGTTAATTGATGTCACCCAGAAAAACCCACCATTACCATCGCGTCTTCGCAAAACCCTACCTGCGGAATCTAAATGGCCTGTTAACGAAATTTAATACAAGAACTTCACCTGATCTCGCGTTCTCGTAGGAAAAAAAAAGAAGGGGGTCATAGGGAAGACTAGAAAACAGTGACAGGATGGACTGAGTAAAGGAATGTGGAAGATTTAGGAAGAGAAAAGATAGACTGCTCCATGACAACACTTCCATCCTGTAGGGTATCTAGTGGTATTCATTGGCTTGGCCTGAGTTGTTAGTTGGCATCTGGTAAAAGCTGTATGTGCTGGGTGAGACTTATCCAACATAACTCTGTTCATGTAATTTAGTCTTAACTCCTTTCTCCGTAATTCCAAGGGTATGATTCCTAAAGCCACCTCTATAGCTCCCATTGATGTTGATCTGATTGCACCTGCTATTGTACATAAAGCCTGATGCTGAATTCTGTCTAATTTAATTTTGTTACTGTGTGCAGCAGAGTCATATATTATACTTCCATAATCTATTTTTCCTCTAATAAAAGATTTATAAAAAGTGAGCATTGTCTTAGTGCTTGCACCCCATCCATTACCTTTCAAATATCTTAATAAGTTAGTCAATCCTCTGCAAGACTCCACTAGTTTATCTATGTGTTTATTCCAGTTCAGCTGTTGGTCCAATATCATTCCTAGATATCGAGTGGTTTGAACTGTTTTAATGTTTTGCCCTTGGATATTTATATCTATAATTTTATTTTTTACAACCCTACCTTTACTGAAGATCATTCCCAATGTTTTATTTGAATTCAGCTGAAAACCCCATTTTGTCATCCATTTACATACTTTATTTATTTGCTTCTGTAGATCCTTATATAATTTTGGCAGATGTCTCCCAGTCCTCCATATAGCAACATCATCTGCAAACTGTGACAATTTATTTGTTATATCATTAAATTCCTCACCTAAATCATTTACCATTATTGTAAAAATTAAAGGAGACATTACTGATCCTTGGGGTATTCCATTTTGTTGTTCATACAGTTCTGATCTATCATTGTTTACCTGAACAGTGAAATATCTATCTTGCAGAAAATTCTCTAAATAATTATACATTTTACCGGTTACTCCTATCTTCTTTATTTTAAAGAGAGCACCCTCTCTCCAGCATTCATCATAAGCCCTAGCTATATCTAAAAATACTACCACAGTTTTTTCTTTCTTTTGAAATCCTGATTTTACTTCATGTTCCAATTTAATTATCTGATCCATTGTGCATCTGTTCTTCCTAAATCCTGACTGAGTTTGATTATATAAATTATTCTTTTCCAAATAAAACTTTAATCTTTTATTTACTATGGTTTCTAATATTTTACCTAGATGGGAAGTTAAAGAAATTGGCCTGTATGAACTGGCATCATGGGCATCTTTTTCTGGTTTTTAGTATTGGAATAATTACTGCTGTTTTCCATGTTTTGGGAATTTTTCCTGTATTCCAAATTTTGTTAAAAAGGGATGTTATAATTTCTATGGTACTTTTTGGTATGTGTTTCAAGATTTCATAGCTCAAGATGTCATGCCCTGCTGATGTATTTGTTTTGTCCTTTATTGTATTTTCAACTTCTTCCATTGTAATATCTGCATTTAAATATGATAAATCTTCAGTATTATAAGGTACATCTTTACTGAGTTTTTTAAGAAGTGTTGCTCTTCTGTTGACTTCAGCCTGTCCTAGATTTTCCTTAGAACTAACTCTATGGTAGTATCTGGCCAGTACCTCTGCTTTCTGCCAGTCAGTCTCTGCCATTTCAGGTCTTTTTATATTAGGTATTATCATATTTTTAGTTCTGCCTTTAATGGCTTTTAACTTATTCCACACATCTGTTGTAGAGTTAGTTGTAGGGTTCAGTGTTTGGCAGAAACTTCTCCAATGATTTTCAAAACAGAAGCTTACATACCACCAGTCATTCAATGCTCAAACTGCCAGAAATTTGGCCACACCAAAAGAACATGTAGAAGTAAGCCTAAATGTCGATATTGTGCAGGGGACCACACTTATGATCACTGCAAATTAGTAGAAGATGATAAAGATTACAGAACAAGAAATAAAAACAGAAAATGTGCAAATTGTCTAGGAAACCACAGTGCACGTTTCTTGGATGTCCACATTACCAACAAACAAAACTAGCTCTAATAAAATCAGTCAATACTAACACACCATTTAAAGTAGCACTACAACAACATCAATCATCAGTTGCTACATCTACAACTCCGACACCAAGAGAAATCACAGTCAGAACCAGAAATGTGGAAATAACCCAAAAGAAAAATAAAGTCCAAAAAATACTGACAAAAGATAGCAATCTACCAGAAGAAAATGAAATAATCAAATCATCGATAACAGAAGATACAGTGAGAAAGGCAGAAGAAATCTTAAAAACCATGAAAAACATACAGCATGAAGTAGCTAACGATGTGGCTAAATTAGCAGAACTCAAAGAAGAGAATGAAGATTTACTGAAAAGGATTGAGTCAGAAAGACAACTCATAATGAGTGAGCAAAAGCGAACAGATAAAAAACAAATAGAAGAAATGTGGAATGAAAAAATGACAGATTGTCAAAAACTTATTCATTCTGTATCAAACATTGTGAAAGCCTTTATGCTGAATCTTCAAAGTGAACTACAAACTCACTTTAACAGAGAAACAAAAAATCTAGGAGACTTTGTTGTTAAAAAATAAATAAATATATTATACACTTCTCAGAGTAAAAGAGTACAACACTATTTATAACCAACTTAACAATTAAATAATGGACGTACAGAACATTAGAATAATACAGTGGAATTGCAGAAGTGCCAAAAAAAAATGTACCAGCATTAATAGGCATGTATAAACAATCTAAAGTAATATTTGCCATTCAAGAGACTAATCTTAATCCGAGTCAACGTTTTACCATCCCTGAATATAAAGTCTTTCGAAATGATAGGACCGAAACTCAAAAAGGAGGAGGTGTGGCATTTCTAGTTAATAAAACATACGTAATAACTGACTGGGAATCATTTAGAACATAAAATTTTGAAGGAATAACTATAACAGTGTCTACTGAGCTAGAAGAAATTAAAATAGTTAACCTTTACTGTTCAAGTGGAAACATAAACGAAAGAGATATCTCAGACGTAAATAAAAGAATAAACAACAGAACTATCATAGTGGGAGATTTCAATGCTCATCATACAGCTTGGGGAGGCAATGTAATAGACAGATCAGGAAAACTACTGTTGGACTTCATTGAAAACAATGAACTAATAATACTGAATGATGGATCAATAACAAGAATTAACCCTTGTGCAAATCAGCAAGACACAGCTATTGATATAAGCATTGTAACACCAAATCTTGCTAATGCAAAATGGGAAGTTATTGGGGATACAAATTCAGATCATTTACCCATTGAAATAACACTAAAAGATAATTACAAACCTAACAAACTGGTAGAAAAACCAAAATTTTACTATAATAAAGCTAATTGGGTAGCTTTTCAGGTAGAAATGGAAGAGATAAAAATGAATAATATAGAAAATGAAAATATAGATGTATTTGCAGATAATCTCACAAAAGAAATATTACTAAAAGCTGTTAAACATATCCCAAATGCATATATGCCAGAACACATAATTCCACACCGCATTAAGGAAGCAAAGAAGAATGAACATTGGAACAAAAACCCAGTACCATGGTGGACAGTTAGATGTACAGAAATTCAAAAACAAAGAAAACAAGCTTTACAAGAATATAGAAAGCATAGATCTGAAGATAATTTAGATATTTATAAGAACATAAGAAATGAATCAAACAGAATAATACTAAAGGCTAACGGGTCTTTAACAATTCTTCCAGCGAATTTAAAACATAATGGACAAGAGTGCAAACTGCAAAACACTTTGCCAATTAAAAGTTTATGTCGATGTAAAATTGACTTTAATTCATTTGTACTCAAATTGTTTGGAGTTGTTTTAAATGAGTGTCTATTGTGATAACAAATCGACAACCCGCCAGATTATCGTTACGACAATATCGAAGCAACGGTTATAAATACTGAGCCAATCAAACTAATTACATAACCTTCGTTGCATTGTGTTAAGTCATGTTTTGGAGTGGGAGTTAAGTGTTTGGGATTCTTACGTACGGGTCTGATTATTTATAGACACGCTAGTAGGCACGTTTAAAGTTATGAGATGATTTTTGATTTGGGTGCTTTGTGTACGATGTTTTTGGAACATAGCTCAACTGAGTATGTGTTAGTTTTTTAAAAATTAAAGAAAGTGTTCAAATGTTCTTAGTAGTAGTTGGGGGAGAGATACGGGTGAGCTGGCCTCACATGTCAAGCAGTTAGTTTGCGCTTGAGCGAAGATTTACTGAGTTGTACTGAGAAACTATAATCTCGGTCATTGGGTTTCTGGCAGGGCTTCGAGACGGGGATAGTCTCGCTAGTGTGTCCAGAGTTTTATTTAAGGGAAGAGATTCAATAGATTATTAAAATGCCATGGATTATATCGATAGTCTCGCTAGTGTGTCCAGAGTGTTATTTAAGGGAAGAGATTCAATAGATTATTAAAATGTCATGGATTATATCGGCTATGACTATTTATGACGAATTGCTATTTACGCAACCAATTCCCTATGGATTATTTCTGCTATTTCAATGTATGATAAATCGCTGTTTATGTGATCCGATTCATTCTGGATTATTACCACATGTTTACCATCGTAACGTTTTCAACAAGTGAAGTCATTCTGGATTATTAGCACATGTTTGCCATTGTAACGTTTTCAACAATTGACTGTTCCTTGATTCGCTATTCATGCGATCTGATTCATTTTATAACCTGTGACAATGTACTGTCCGTGATGTCAATGTTGCTGTGATCAATAAACGGTGTATGCGTTGGAAAAACCTTATTCGTCTTACCCGTTGGTGGATTTCCTGATCTTACGTTACTGTTGTGTGGGTGATAATAGAATATAGACCTACCTAAAGAACTCATGACATTCGCCAATTATATTTACACACCGTTTTTTTACGCTTCTCTGGCTCAACGTTTTACTTCCGCAGTATTAATTTTTTTTTTAAAATCTGTTGATGTTTGTTGTCGTTATTGACACAATATTTAGAATGGTGCTTATGTATTTGTAGTCATTAAAATGTTGATTTTGTTTGAAGTACTACGTGGAGTTATTTTAATTTATATGGCTTTGATAACTTGTTACGTGGCTGTGGGTTGGACTGTTTTGTATTTTGTCTCACAGATGATAACGAGTTGTGTGTCAGTGGTACTACACCACAACACCCACTACAAACATTCAACAATAACATAGAACACTAACAGAACAGCTTGTAAGGAATTTTCTGCTGTAACAGAAGTGGTGTCTAGTAAGCACGTTTAAAGTTATGAGATGATTTTTTATTTGGATGCTTTGTGTACGATATCAAGAACAGAATTTTTTGTGATGTACAAGTCGTTATACAGTGTTGCCAGTGTGAGTTTTCGTGTACAAGTTTTTCAACTAGACGTCAACCAGTACGTTTCAAGGACCTGAGAAAATAGGAGATCCAGTCTACAGACCGTGTGATACCCGATGCCCATCGTTGTTGTTGTCGCGAAGGCCGGGAGTTCTTTTTTGAAGATAAGTGGTGTGTGTATGTGCACTGTGCCACTGTTATATGTTAACGAGCCTTTCTTGATAGCGTGTACTGTTTGTTCTATTTAGTGTTCTATGTTCCATGTTTATGCGGGTTTGGTTGGGAGGTGACTTACGGTAGGAAACATCCCAGTTTTCATTCCAGGGCCTACGTAAGCGTTCTTTAGGGACACTCTTGCAGATTTCCCGCAGTGGAAATTCCAGCATTTTTGCTGAAGGATTTTCAGTCCACTGTGTTTGGTGATCTGTGACACCATTGTTTAGGTGTGACGAACTGTTTTATTGTCGTTATTGTGGTATTTTTTCTCTGTGCCTTAGTTTCTTGATTAATTTGTTTGTGATTGTCATTCTCAATCTTACTATCATTTATTTCTATACAAATTTTTTGTTTATACACTGTGCTGTTGCTTGTCTTGTCACTCCTCTCGCAGTGTCATTGCATTCTTTGCAATATTTTTTTCTTTAGTTCTGCTTTCTTGTTTATTTGATTCTGCGAACGTTATCATTTGTCTTGGGTATTTCGTCTTGGTTTTTGTCATTTTCCGTACCTTCATCATGTATTTCTTGTCTTAATGTTATACACTTAATGATTGAGTTATAATTATATGCTATATTTGTATGCAAGTTCTATTAACAAGGACTTGCCACCCACTAATTGGGTATAAGATTAACGTCTTAGATAATATCTTAGATAAGTTAAATATTTTATAAAATTAGACATAATGTCTCGTTTGGACTATTTCAACAAGCAAGAGTATGGAGCCTGAAGAGTTAAAACTTTTCGCAACCATTGGGTTTGTGAAAGTACAGGAAGCTGAAAAACAGAAACTTCAGATGGAAGCTGAAAATAAAAAACTTCAAATGGACGAAAAAAAAAAAACTTCAAATGGAAGCTCAGAAACTTCAAATAGAAACTGAAAAACAGAAACTTCAAATGGAAGCGGAAGATAAAAAACTTCAAATGGAAGCTCAGAAACTTCAAATGGAAGCTGAGAAATATAAACTTCAAATGGAAGCTACTGAGAACGAAAACCGTAGACTTCACAAGCAGAAGTTGTTCTCTATGGAACTTGAGAAAATGAAGGTATTGAATGAAAATAATACACACAATGCTGCGGACATTCAAACAACTTCACATAGGACCAATTCTAATTTCTATAAGATTAGATTGCCTCCTTTTAGACCTATCTCCGATGACGTCTCATTCTAGTATCTGAATAGGTTTGAACTCACATGTGAGTCTCACAAAATAGATAAGTCGGAATACTGTACACGACTTATGGAACTACTTTCAGGTGAAGCTATGACAGCTGTAAGTATGTTGGAAGGTCCTGATAAGAATAACTACGATACTGTCAGAGCTGTGTTATTACAAAAAAATCAACTTGATGAAGACGGCTATCGTCTCTGCTTTAAATCTCTGTTGCCGGAGACTGGAAAAGATTTTTCTGAATTTATAGCAAATATTCGTCTTACGTTCTCACGTTGGGTTGAGCTCTCAAAAATTGAGCACACATATGAAGCCCTCATGGACTTATTGCTTCGTAACAAAGTCATGTCGTCAGTTAACGCTTCTTTTCTTTCCTTTCCACATGAGCGAAAGCCTACAAACTTGAACGATATGGAACGATATTGTCGCCAATACGTAACGACACACGCAAATGTAATTGTTGGCCACTCTCAAGTCAGAGAAGGTTTACCCGTGGCTTCGGCAATACCATATGGTTCTAATTTTCGCCGTAGATCACAAAGTATTGATCGCAATTTTTGTAAGGGAGATTATCGTGATTTTAGACAGTACCAAGGGAGTCCATCACGTAGTAATTCTCCTTCTCCAAGAAACTGGAGACAATTTAATGGACCTCAACATTTTGGTTCCAACACTGCTGGAAATTATGGAAGGGATAACTACACTAGGGATTATCAACCTTACAGTAATTTTTCTCGAAGGCAACAAAATTCATCTAATAGATATTTTTACCCAAGAGGAAATAGTAATCGCAACAATGCTAACTGGGGTTCAAATCAGAATAATTGTCCCAGTAGAGGAAATAACAATGGTCCCAATAGAGATAATAGTTGTGATCGATCTCGATATGGAGGTAGATCTCAAAATGATTGATCGCATCACCATGCTAACTCTTCTCAATAGGAGTATCAGGGTATTGTTAATCAGGGGAACAATAATAATAATGTCTCTAATGCCACTGTTTGTTCTGCTTTCGATTTCAATCAAGCATCTCAGTGCCCTGAGTGCACCACTATATTCCAGCCTACAGCTTGACTGCCTGGAGTTGTGGCCATCCTCTACCTACTCTTCCGACTATTTCAGCCTTGTCTGCACATGATGGATCAGGCTCTTTAAAACTACACAAGGAATTTGTGAATAGTAATCCCGTCTCAGTACTCTTTGATTCGGGATGCACGACTGTTGGGATTAGACTGTCTCTAGTTCATCCATCTTGCGCAACAGGTAATATGGTGAAATGTGTGACATTCGGTGGGACAGTTGAGACTTTTCCGACTGCCATAGTCTACATTGCCTCACCGTTTTTCACTGGTTATATACTCGCATGTATGCTCAGAGCACCAATCGCCGACCTTACTGTCGGACAGATACATGGTATAAAGGTGTGTACTTCGTAACAAATTGCAACTTGAGAACGGCAACATCACCTTACTGCCGCCACCTTAACGACTATGCCAAAATCTTATCACCAGGTACATTCTGCTAAAGTGATACATTCTGCTAATTCTTGCAGTATTGATGATACGATTGTTCATCATACTAATTTTGGTGCTTCTTTTAGCCAAGTTTGACATACCTCAGTACGTCGTTACTCTAACTTTGATTCTTCTTTAAGTACTATTATAGAAGAAGATCCTTCGGTTTTGTCTGACACACTGTTGACTCCTTTTCCGATAACATGATAGCTAGTTGTAGAAGTACCAGTATACTAGCATCTTGACGCGAATGTAGAATGAAAATTGGTAAAGAGCTAGTCAACAGAACTCCAACGAGTAGTAGGCAAATTTGGCCAACATCATTATACGCAAGTCGTTGGTAAAGTTATTATAATTTATTACATGGTACGAAGACGTTTAAGAAGACGACACAATGTTCCTTGACGGGTACGATCAACAAATTATACATAGTGGTGACATTCCAATTAACGATACATCTCTGGTCATTTATATCTACAAATCCTCTCTCACGTAAGTAATAAGAATCCAATAATGTTCATGCTAAGTTTGAACAGTAATATAATGTCCGTTGATCTTGTCTGAGGACATCTAACTAAGTACGTATTCCCATATCACTGAATCCCGCATTCATCCAACAAACGACTGTCTTGATCCAAGACTTCATTCCTTACAACGTATGTTCAAAATATAATATCAATGGCGTAAACATGAAGATACATCTGGGTTAGTATTTTGGGTTTTTACTAACCTCTCCACAAACTCATGCCACGACTTTGGCATTGGCATAACGGCATTTTAAATAAGAATAATACAATCCAATAACTTTGTTCCCTCGTAGGAATTCTCCTTCTACGATAGATCATAGAGGCTATCAGCTCCGTTGGTCCATTCTAGGAATGACATAACAATATGGATTCCTGCTAGACTTTCTCAAGGAGTAGCCTTAAACTTCAGGTTTCAATATTCTAATTATACGAATACGAAGGGGCGACAACTTACATGTAACTCCCAATATTGGCTTCGACCTGAAGACCAATATTCCAACAAAAGAATGGCTTCCACAGACTTGCCATGATTAACGAAATATCACACGGACATAAGGTCCGGACTACCCCTTTAGATAATGACTTCAGACTCCCCTCTAAAACTAGGTTACCCGTGCGCAAAGAGCAACACATACTCTGCATTGGGCACGTCGGTGCGTGAATAAATCGAACGCACAAATAATATAACTATATCAAGACTGGTGCGTACATTGGCAGGACCGACGACTACCCCCTAGGTAAAAACGGACGCAACAGCTCCCTTATCACCGGCCCTTAACAAAAATTAATTCTATTAATTTTTTTTTTTTGAACTAAGTACCCAAGAGAGGTGAGTCAAAACTACATCGATATCTATGAACATAAATCAAAGTCATAATGTTATACAATATTATGAAAAAGAATATAAAATGGAAATCAATATAACTAAATGAAAGTATGCATTAAAGCACACATCCACAATCGACCTACTTTGGAACGATGTGGTAAAATTCGAAGTAAAAGAAAGTTGAAAACCAAAAAGATGATAAAAACATTGAACTAAATTTGCAAAACAAACATGTGATTTCAAATGAAAAATGAACGATGATGGAAATCAATGACAATTGAATTAAAAAAAAAACAGAAAAAATGAAAATAACACATGCAAAGTGCAACAAAGCAACGTTAAGAAGCAACACCCTTAATGATTTTAACATTAGTAAGGTGGACTAGTTATCTAAAAGTAGAAAGATCATGTACCATGAGAAGTAAATATAAGTACACAGAGACATTTACAACTATTCAAGTTAGTTAATGTGTACTCTACAATTAATTAAGTAGCTTAAATTGATTTCTTCTAATTAATATAGTTCTTAATTACAAACACATAACTAATTACTACTTTATTTAAGTAAATGCAATTTTACTGAGTGTTAATGTTCCATTAAAAGTAGTTAATAATTGACGAGAATATATTCTTAATGTTCCATGTGCGATGAAAAGATATTATATAACACAATATGAAGTGTAATATGGTCCATAAGAATATTGACTATCCATTTATCAATATAACAATGTTTCCGTACTAATAAAATGTTACTACACAAGAAGTTATGTTGTAATCCAAAAGTAAGTATATCCAGGAATTATGCTGGTACGAATAATTCAGTTCCATACAAAGTATGTTTAGAGGTTCAATAATTGATACTGTACGCAGTTTCTCTTATTATACTGATTGATTATCTGTTAGGACGTCTCAACATCCAGAAGTGATTTAGGTTCGACAAGTTCGTTTGGGCATCTTGACAGGCAGTCCGCAAACACATTTTTCACTCCAGGAATTGCACGAATTTCAAAGCTAAATGGCTGGAGAGCTATAGCATACCTCGTAGACTTTGAAGATTTCACGTCCTTAGTGTTCAATGCTGTGAGAGCTTTTTGGTCAGTTTCCACTACAAAGTGTGAGCCCAGTAAATACCGTTCCAGTTTTGTGACTGACCATACTAGCGCGAGCAACTCCTTATCAAGAACGGAGTACTTCATTTCGCTCGTCGTCAATTTTCTCGAAACGTACATAACTGGAAATAAGGTGCCTGTATATTCTTGCATCAAGACTGCAGCAATTGCGTAAGAAGATGCGTCACTGCGAAGAATAAACGTGAGATCTTTGTTAGGCAACCTCAAAAAAGGCTCATTTGAAAAAATTTTTTTTATATAATCTAACGCGATTTGATGTTCGTTAGACCACTGTATTACATTAGCTGTACCTTTTTTCAGTAAAGAAGAAAAAGGAGCAGTTATAGTAGACAAATGAGGAATGAACTTACAGTAGAACTGTATTAGTCCTAAAAGAGATCTAACTTGTTTTTTTGTCTTAGGTGCTGAGATGTTTAAAATCTTAGAGACATTACTGTCTTCTGTATACATTAAACCATGACCTATACGATGACCCAGAAAGGAGATGTCATGAAAACCGACAAATGCCTTTGAAGGTTTCGCTGTTAAGTTATAATCCCGTAAAGTAGAAAGTAAAGCTTTTAATCCCTGAATATGTTCATCCCAAGAGTTACTGAAAAGACAGATGTCATCTATGTAAGTAATGACATCAGGACGATGAGACAGTACGCGGCGCATCATGCGTACAAAGGTAGCTGGCGCATTCATTAATCCGAATGGCATAAAATTCCATTGGAAAAGTTCATGAGAACTAGAAAAAGAACAAATAACCATTACAAGAAAGAGATGATGACTGCATAGGCTGAGTCATCAAAGAATTGAAATCAAAATCCAATATAGTAGGTTACTATCTGCGTAACGCAGAATCGGGAACCAATTGTAATCGGAGAGAATGGTGGTGAAAATACACACCATTGTCCCGCTCGATAGCCATGCGAGCATCTCTATTGGTCCTAAAAGTAACCACGGCGTCACCATACCTGTTATTGGTATGAGGTAACAGACGCACGAACCTAACGTCTGCCGTATGGTTGAGGAAATCTCCTAGTGCTTGCCAACTAGTTCGCTGTGGCAGATTTTGCACAAGGATGGTGCGAGAAGATGCACCTCTACCAATATAAGTGGTACCGTAGTCACAAGAATGTGAACAAGGTTGATGGGTAACATTAGTCCTCTTAGGTATATTATAATATTTATTATTTATACCTTTAGGATTATTCTTAAATGTACCATACTTTTGTACTTGATTATTATTACTTATGCCAGACAAAGGTGTAGGTGTACGGCATGTCGTAGACACCTGCTTGCTGGGCAAAGTTAAAACCTTACAGGCAACCTTATTGGTATTAATTTTCCCATCTGAGTTACAACTCTTATTTTTATTAGGAACATCCTTTCCCTTTTTCTCAAACGTAACCTTTTTCTTACGATCAGTTGCCTGCTGATCAAGTCGAGGGAAGGTATATGTCCCCCGGAAAGACTTACAAGTCTTCACAGGTTGCGTTGAAACCTTAATGTCCTTCTTAAGAATGGATACATGTCGTAAAGGTTGTAACGAATTAGCCAAAGTGGCGTAATGAACAGTGGAATCATTTTCAATGCTAGATTCCAAGACCTTATCATTACATAACAGTTTAGCAATATGTGCATGTGAAACAAATTTAGGAATAGCAGTAAACACACGGGCATCATGTATATTTTGCTCTTCCCAATCAGCAATCTGCTGTGGGGTACACTCTTTTATACCTTGTATTCGACCCAAAATCACATCGCTAATTGGGTTTGGAAGGAGACAGGCGTGGATCTTTCCTGAAAATAATGGTGTTTTTAAATCAATAACAGCTGTGGGAAATGTTTCCACTGTCCCACTAAAAGTAACACATTGGATGGTCTCTCCAGTTGCACAGGCGGGGGTCGACCAAAGAGTTCCGCACTCCCACAGTACAGCAGCCTGAATCAAATAAAAGAGAGCATGGAATGCCATTTAAAAATCCACGATTTAATTGAAGGCATCCCGGTCCATCGTGTGTAGCTGAAATGGCCGTACACACAGCCGGGAGACTTGGCAAAACATGTCCGTACCGTAGCGTCGTGATCGCCCTGGGCTGGGATAAGGTATTACACTCATCACAAGACTTGACCTGTTCGAAATCCAGAGAACATGACATAGCACTATGTGCATTAACATTATTATCCTGTTCATTGTTAGAATGTGTATCACTCAAAGCAACATTGGAGTGTTGTCGTGGCTTGCTCGACGATCTATCTCTACGTCGCGATCGATTTATCTCTACGTCGCGATCGATTTTGACTATTGTCATTAAAATTGCTATAATTACCATTTCTGCTATCATTAAAATTTGGATGAGTACGCCAATGAAAGTTATCACTGTTGTGATGTTGCCTAAATGATTTATTCATAAATCTATGTCTATTTTCAGGATGATGTGATTTGGATCTCCAATGTTGTTTATTATTATTCCCTTGATTATATTTAGAATTGTCGTTACCAAAATCTCGAGATCCGTGAGATTGACCAGAAAAAACATTATATAGAGAAGTTTGACAAAATTGTTTCCCTTTAAAAGAATTGGAATTCTTGTTATTTCCCTTTCTGACTTTTCTATCTCTAAGGTTCATTATCAATTTTTTTTTGTTTTTCAGCTTCTATTTTCAACTCTACATAATCTGACTTCAACTTCTCATAATTCATTTTGACTTGTTCTAGCTCTCTAGCAATCCCATTCATAATATTTAAATCTTTAACTTCGAGTTCTGCAGCAGCAGTTTGAGTTAGATGTTCAACATCGATAGTGTATTTCCTGACATGTTCTTTATTTTTGGCCTTTTCTTTTTCAAGTGCCTCAATGGCATTTTGATGGCTATTCGTAAGCTCCTCAACCCTTAATTTCAAAAGAGGAATCTCAGATGTCAGGTCTTGAATCTGAGCCAAATGAGTATGACAGTCTGTCTTTATAGCCATATTTAACTTATCAAATTCTCCAATGTCCTTATTCTCCTTGTCAAGTAATTTTTTTACTGAGCGTACTTCATTCTCTAACTCATTTTTCTCCATGAGTAATTTTTCAATATTTATCTGTTTTTCCTGAGACACTTTCTCCTGTTGACATAGAAGATTCCTGACTTCTTGATTAGTCAAATCAAGATTTGCTACCTTTGTCACATCAACAACTTTGTTTTCAACGAGTACCTTGTTCTGATCAGACTCATGTTCTTCCGAAAAATTATTTAAATCATTAATATGTTTTGTATTATCGGAATCTTGTAACTTATTCTGCACATCTACTAAATCAGATTGCAAGTTATGTTGGTCCAATGCAAATATTCTTTTAGTTTCTTCTGATTCTTCAATACGTTTTTCTTCAGCTTCAAGTTCTTCCATAATCAGTGTTTTTCTCCCAAGTTCCACTAAATTTCTAATAGCCAACCCATTTATGGCAAATGATTTTAATTCGTCACCATACATACCCCACCTTTGTCCCCTCTGCACATATTCCATTAAAGTAGGCATGATGAATATATATGTGGATCCCTTAGTCCATCAAATAGAAAGGGAATTATCCAAATAACTCTCTTAGTAGATAAGCACTTTTCCAAGACTCAAAAAAAATGCTGAAATCAAATGTAGGTAGGGACATCAGAAAGTCTAGAAAATGTGTACACAAAAACAAAATGGAGTCTACATATGACGTCACAATTCCTACGTCATAGTTTTGTGTGTAACACTAAAAAGAATGTTTTCAAGTGATTTCTAATATATTAATCTATTTAGGAGTCATATTATGGGCTTTGTTAGAGAGAAGATAAACACCTATGCAGGCCACCAAGAACCACTTTTGTCAATAGTGAAACGTCGAAAGCTTGCCTGGTTTGGGCATGTAACTCGTCATGACTCTCTTTCGAAAACGATCCTTCAGGGAACAGTCGAAGGTAAACGGAGAAGAGGAAGGCAGAGAAAATCCTGGGCTGATAACATCAAAGAATGGGCAGGACACGGTTTTTCCACACTTGTACGCATTGCTGAGGATAGAGAGCAGTGGAGGACCCTGTCTGCTGATGCTTCCACCATGGCACCCCTACGACCCATGACGGGTTACGGGATGAGATGATGATGATTAAGGGCTTTAGCCTGCTTAATAAAGTAATCTAGTGAATACATTATGCTTTATAAGTAGTCACAATACTTTTAATTTCTGAAATGATAAATAATTAATGTAGATTAATTGTCTTTGTTAATTCACCAAGTGGCCTTCGTTCCTGTCCTAGAACGGTAAATTATACTCATATAATTGTCAAATATATTAATAATCAATAAAGTAATTTATGCAATGCAATGTTATGAAAGCAACAAAGTGATAGACACTAAGAACAATACTGACAAGACAAAATATACTAGACGAATGAAAACGTTTGAAGAAATCAACATAATTAAAATGGGAAAATTAAGAAATAATATTGCAAAGGATGCAATGAACTCTGCAATAAAAAACTACACAAGACAATTAACAACACAGTGTATAAACATAGGTTTTGTAAAAAACTGAACGAAAGCAAGGTGAGACGGACGTAAGATACATCATAAAACCAAGGTACGAATAAAAATAACTACAAAAACAACAATTAAAAACTTGACAGAACAACTAAACAGTCAGGTGTCACAGACCACCAGACACAGTGGACCTAGAATCCTTCTACGCTCACGCGTAGTAACATTCCACTGAGGGAAGTCTGCAAAATAATTCCTATAGAACGCTTAAGACGGACCTGTGGTGAAACTGGTATGTTTCCGTCATAAGTCTCCTGCTCAACCTCTCACGATAAACATAAAACATAGAACAAGCATCACACATGAATAGAAGTGGACATATATAAAGAATAGGCACAGCCAAACGCAATACAGTGATAAACGATACCACGTTTATACTTATCTCGGCTGATTGTAAAACAAAAAATGTGCCTCGTCTCCGAAGATGTATGTTTGAGACTACGAAATACTTCGCCTTGCGTAAGTGAGTAATGCTCGTACAATAATGAGGACTAAAAGAAGAGGTCCAACGTAGTTCTTCAATGTAGAACTTGATGTGGAGGTTCACTATTGACCTTGACCTTCTGGTAACCGTTAGTTGATTCTGATTCACCGTCACACTAGGTTCCAAGTTCAAGATGTTGTCGCCTTGAAAGTTCCATATTTCTTTTCAACCGATACTTGGATTGCGTACGTTCCCTTGAAATAATTTATTTCCAGACCACACTGGCATACCAAATACTGTTGACGCCTTTTTCCGTTAACATGATAGCTAGTTGTAGAAGTACCAGTATACTAGCATCTTGACGCGAATGTAGAATGAAAATTGGTAAAGAGCTAGTCAACAGAACTCCAACGAGTAGTAGGCAAATTAGGCCAACATCATTATACGCAAGTCGTTGGTAAAGGTATTATAATTTATTACGTGGTACGAAGACGTTTAAGAAGACGACACAATGTTCCTTGACGGGTACGATCAACAAATTATACATAGTGGTGACATTCCAATTAACGATACATCTCTGGTCATTTATATCTACAAATCCTCTCTCACGTAAGTAATAAGAATCCAATAATGTTCATGCTAAGTTTGAACAGTAATATAATGTCCGTTGACCTTGTCTGAGGACATCTAACTAAGTACGTATTCCCATATCACTGAATCCCGCATTCATCCAACAAACGACTGTCTTGATCCAAGACTTCATTCCTTACAACGTATGTTCAAAATATAATATCAATGGCGTAAACATGAAGATACATCTGGGTTAATATTTTGGGTTTTTACTAACCTCTCCACAAACTCATGCCACGACTTTGGCATTGGCATAACGGCATTTTAAATAAGAATAATACAATCCAATAACTTTGTTCCCTCGTAGGAATTCTCCTTCTACGATAGATCATAGAGGCTATCAGCTCCGTTGATCCATTCTAGGAATGACATAACAATATGGATTCCCGCTAGACTTTCTCAAGGAGTAGCCTTAAACTTCAGGTTTCAATATTCTAATTATACGAATACGAAGGGGCGACAACTTACATGTAACTCCCAATATTGGCTTCGACCTGAAGACCAATATTCCAACAAAAGAATGGCTTCCACAGACTTGCCATGATTAACGAAATATCACACGGACATAAGGTCCGGACTACCCCTTTAGATAATGACGTCAGACTCCCCTCTAAAACTAGGTTACCCGTGCGCAAAGAGCAACACATACTCTGCATTGTGCACGTCGGTGCGTGAATAAATCGAACGCACAAATAATATAACTATATCAAGACTGGTGCGTACATTGGTAGGACCGACGACTACCCCCTAGGTAAAAACGTACGCAACACACACACACTAACTTTATAGCTACGACTGAATCTACATCCAGTCACGTTGATTGCAACTTCTTTGCTGCAATGGCTAGTGTTTTCTTTGCTACATGTACGGACTTGGTTGTTAGTACATATCTATACCTTATGAGTTTCCTTACCTTTCTTATTGGGCCGGTTAGCTCAGTATCTTCGTGTTTTTCGACTTTCTGTCGCACGTTCTGCTTTCCTTTTAAACGTCGACGCAGGTCCAAGTTTACCACTGTCTGGTTTTATATCTTTATTGTATATTTCTTGCTTTTTTCTTTGCCCAGTACACAGGCTTTGACTTCAGTTCAGCCTTTGAGATATACGCCTTTGTCAACTACATTTCCTTGGTCATACGCAGTGACTCAGATTGTCAGTCATCATTTGCCTATTGACGTCGGTATCATTTCTATATTCACGACTTTTCTGTACATCATTGCACGCTGCTATTTTTCTCGGACACTTTTATCGCCCTATATTATTGATAATTTCAATTCAATCTGTGCTACTTTCACTGCTACCCTTTCTCGTTTATTGGAGGAAGGTTCGACTAACATCATACAGTGGTATGAAGTTTGCACGGCCACATTTGGTAGGTTAAAGTTAACTTTTTTCTCAAATAATATCCTACCGTTACCAAACAGGAATTTTCATTTGATTATTCGCAGGAACGGCTTCTCGATGGGAATCAGAGCTGTTATACGTGTTTTCATACCATTGACTAAATTCGAGCGTCGATACTCTGCGATAGACATCAATATGTTGACCAATTCAAGATCTACAAGAGACGCTGTTGCCTTGCGCCCGTTTGACTGTACCATTCAAGCCATTCGGAATTCTGACTCCGCAGTGGATGATTTTGTCTCAACACGCTCATAATACTTTCCAAGGTCGCTGGAGCTTTGATATTGCACATAACTAATTGTGAACATTGTGTTCTTTGACTTTCATGTGACACTTTATTAGCATATTATTCATACACGACAGTGTGTTGATGAACTATGAACGAGTGACAATAGTATTGACAATAGTATTTAAACTTCACGTATCATTACGATACATTTCGGTAGTGAACATTTATCAAGTGTTTTTTTGTTTTTTTGTCTATTTTTTTTCTGACATTGTTTTTTATTTGCATTACCCAGCACTTAGTTGTGCACCAGTAGTAACTGTGTATACGCGGTATTAGTTTCTGATTCCAGTAATAAGCTCATTAATAGTACTTAATAAGTTAATTAACTTGTTTCTCTTGCCTATTATGCTCTATTTAGATTGTAGCTTTCTTTTCTGTTGTATATATGTATTGCTTGTTGTTCCATGCTGTTTTGCCATACTTGTATTTATTAACACACAATCCGTTGATTAATTTAAATTGTTAGCATGTTGTATCATTGCTTTCTTTCACTACACACATTTCATTGCTGGTCATTCTTCATTTCATTTCATCTCCTCTTTTCACTTTCCACTTATTGGTTCATAGTTAGTCTATACTTGAGATATTTCATCTTTGTTTGAATTTGATGTTTGAGTCTCTTTGCATACTTCATATTCATACTCTACACATACTTCCATCCCTCTATTGTTGGTTTATTTATATGACTTAACATATAGTATAATTCTTTGTGGTATATAATAGCATTTGATCGACCTCACATTTTTGTTCGATGTAATTTTCAAAACAAAAAAATAATGATGATTTCATTTTTTTTTCTCGGGGGTCGGTGTAATCTGTTAAGTCGTGTTTTCGAGTGGGAGTTAAGTGTTTGGGATTCTTACGTACGGGTCTGATTTTTTATAGACACGCTAGTAAGCACGTTTAAAGTTATGAGATGATTTTTGATTTGGGTGCTTTATGTACGATGTTTTGGGAACATAGCTCAACTGAGTATGTGTTAGTTTTTTTTTAAATAAAGAAAGTGTTCGAATGTTCTTAGTAGTAGTTGGGGGAGAGATACGGTTGAGCTGGCCTAACATGGCAAGCAGTTAGTTCGCGCTTGAGTGAAGATTTACTGAGTTGTACTGAGAAACTATAATCTCGGTCATTAGGTTTCTGGCAGGGCTTCGAGACGGGGATAGTCTCGCTAGTGTGTCCAGAGTTTTATTTAAGGGAAGAGATTCAATAGATTATTAAAATGCCATGGATTATATCGATAGTCTCGCTAATGTGCCCAGAGTGTTATTTAAGGGAAGAGATTCAATAGATTATTAAAATGCCATGGATTATATCGGCTATGACTATTTATGACGAATTGCTATTTACGCAACCAATTCCCTATGGATTATTTCTGCTATTTCAATGTATGATAAATCGCTGTTTATGTGATCAGATTCATTCTGGATTATTACCACATGTTTTCCATTGTAACGTTTTCAACAAGTGAAGTCATTATGGATTATTAGCACATGTGTGCCATTGTAACGTTTTCAACAAGTGAAGTCATTATGGATTATTAGCACATGTTTGCCATTGTAACGTTTTCAACAATTGACTGTTCCTTGATTCGCTATTCATGCGATCTGATTCATTTTATAACCTGTGACAATGTACTGTCCGTGATGTCAATGTTGCTGTGATCAATAAACGGTGTTTGCGTTGGAAAAACCTTATTCGTCTTACCCGTTAGTGGATTTTCTGACCTTACGTTACTATTGTGTGGGTAATAACAGAATATAGACCTACTCAAAGAACTCATGACATTCGCCCATTATATTTACACACCTGTCGGCCACTAACAGTAAGCCCGACCTACTGACATCGTCCTTGTCAGTGGTACTCACACCACAACCCAAACCACAAAACAATTCCAACAATAACATAGAACACTAACAGTACAGCTTGTAACGAAATTACACAGTAACACATTGTTTTTCAAAATGTTTAATGAATGCTCGTTTGCAGGAAACAATACTTAAATATTATTGCCTAAAAGAAAGATATTGAAGAAGAAGAAACACTATCATCTTTTTTTTTTTTTTTGGTAGCCATTGACACACTCTCTGTTACCACCAATACAAGCATACACGACTACAGTTACAGACATTGTCTGTGGACGATTTTCAAACTAACAATCTACACTTCAGTCAACTCAAGGCTTGTTGAAGTTTTAATCAACGACTCAGTGTTAATGACATCACATTATACGTAAGCAATTACAATTTAGAGTTAAGAATACATTCAACAAAACAAAAACTGTTAACTGTGGTCGTTATAGCAGGAAATCAAGACTTAAATATTAACTTGCAACAAATAGAAATAGGCAGAGAAAGAAACAATACTTGTTCAACTCAATCTCTTGCGCACAATCAAAAATTGTCTGTGGAGATTTTCAAACAACAGTCATACTCACGGACTTGTGAAGCTTTTTATCTCGAAAAATTACTTATACCTCACACAATTAATTCCAAAATCAGCTGTCTGAAGAACAATCCATAATACAATATCAAAGTGATCATTGCAATCCCATAGTTTCTACAAAAATCACAGAAAACAAGACATCTGCTGTACGCTACCAGGTGCCAATCTTGTTCTTTGTCATGCTATCTCTTCCACAACAAGAGAAGGCCATGGGACACGTCTGGTCGCTTTGAAATGCTTCGTTCAATCTTTGGCTCATTGGGTGATCTGACAGTTTTCTGAATTTTTTATTTTCCTGCTGGGCTTCGCTTTCCCTTGAAAAAAGTCCCCGACCCCTTCTAAACAGTACTCGCCCCCTCCCAGCTTCCAGTCAGGTCCGACAACCTCAATCATTTCTTCTTTTATAGGCATTCTTCCTAACAATCTAAATACGTTAAAGCTCTGGACAACTATCATCTCTTCTTTTGTAGGCATTCTTCCTAACAATCTAAGTACGTTAAAGCTCTGGACAACTATAATCTCTTCTTTTGTAGGCATTCTTCCTAACAACCTAAATTCGTTAAAGCTCTGGACAGCTATCATCTCTTCTTTTATAGGCACTCTTTCTTACAACCATGAGCTGGGCAGGCATGTCTGGAGTCTGGTTCCCCAGAAATTCAGAACTCGACACCGTGCAATCAGTGGAAGACATTTCAAGAGCAAAAACTATGTGGAAAACTTAATTCGGACCGCTTCCTCTGACCAGGTAAACGTCAATTCTTTCTCACTCTCATTTTGACACTAACTCGTACA
This sequence comes from Oreohelix idahoensis, assembly GCA_024509875.1. Lineage (NCBI taxonomy): Eukaryota > Metazoa > Mollusca > Gastropoda > Stylommatophora > Oreohelicidae > Oreohelix > Oreohelix idahoensis. Next base: position 5,989 of record JAMPIV010022020.1, on the reverse strand, counting down.
CACCACATATCATATATCTGAAATATACGTCAACAGTCTCTGTTACTGTCACTACACCGTCTGTCTCACTACTGTACACACGACAGCTCTTCATATATATATAAATTTGATATTCAACAAACAATCTCTCACTACACTGTCTCTCTCACTGCTGTAAACTCGACGACACGTCATATATCTGTGATATTCACCAACAATATTTCATTACACCGTCTGTCTCACTGCCGTACTCACGATGATAGGAAACAACACAGAGCGTTACAACAGGAGAGCATTTCTGAATTCATCAGAAGGTCTGCCCTCCGTTTCGAAAATAGTGTTTTCGGTGCTATTATCATCTTTAAGCTCTAAAAAAATAACAGGTGGGGCGTGGAGTTCCACTGTCGGTCATGGACTCCCACGTAAAACACTACAAGATATCTGCGATGGATCACCAAAACAGTCAATCACTCCACTGTATCTCTCACTGCCGTCGTAATGCTATAAGAAATTCAAATGACTTTCTCATTATATAATATGCTAAATAATTAATTTTTAGTTACCTTTCTTCTGTCACATATTTGAGTTTCGTTTCCACTTGTTTCTCATCCGTCTTCTCGTCCGCAAGTACTGTTATTTTTAGAGTCATGTTTACACTGTCTTACTTGACTGAGTTCTTCTTATAGAGTTGTACCTGTGCTATGACTGATGATCCTTAAAAACACCCAAAACCAAAACAAATCTCACATGATGGGATTTTGTCTCATCCTTTGCTGTGATCTGGGACCATGTTTTAACCACTGGACAGGAAAAAGAGATGTTAAGTATATACTATTTTACCAGCTGTCATTTAGTTTCCATAGTGTTATTCTAATGTTTGAGTAGTGGTGACTGCCGGTTCTTCTATTTTTGACCATTCTTGTTTCAAGTTCTCAGTTCAAGTCTTCCGGTTACTCTATGTATCTTATATAAACAATTGTAAATTTCTAACATTGTTTTCCCTTGTATTATTTCTATCTATATTTTGTTGTCTAGTGCACATTCTTATTAATTGTCTTTTGTCTCCATTCACTTTCGCCACATCAAGCGTTCTGTTCTTTACCAAGTCATCATTATCGGGCACATTCACATCATGATCGCTCATTTGCTTTTTTTTTCGCTTATGGAGCTTGAAGCCATTAATTCATCTTTCCTCCCTTCTAAAAAAGTAAGCTTGCACCAAAGTACCTGTGTGCTCTTGTGCAGTGATTATTTCTTAAGCAATGTGTAAATCGTAAGCTTATAAGATACACCGAGAGCGTTTAGATTTAACGCCTTCAATATTTCACAGTTAAGACGTTCCCTTTTGAAAACAGCAGAACAGCGACAGTTGAAGTTTTTATCGTAGACAACGAATATTAATCAGTACCCTTTAGCTCTCCAAGGAGCAGTACACCTCAGCAAAACCACATGGCGATGTTTTCCTGTCACGTGTCATCTGTTCATTTGTCTTGCCCACATCTTCCTTATCATTTTCCAACTTCTGTCTCAGTTCTCGTCTCCGTGTGAGTTTTTGGGCTTTCTATTGCCACTCTCTATCCCTGAGCACTCCAGGACTGCCACCAGTGTAATGACTATCAGCATTTTTTCCTCAAATGTCCTTGTGTCCTATCCATCGCCAGCGCCTTCTTCTGCTCCACTGGAAAACTTGTCTAGTTCTTATCATTAGTTCCACGATAAATGACTTTATCATTCTCCACAATTTCAATACTTCTATTCTACGCCCAAGCAGCCATTTATTAATTGTCTGTAGTAATTTTGGTTGTTCTTTTTGGTGTTCTGCATGTTTCAGAGCTTAACAAGAGGACTGACTTGACATTTGAGTTAAAGATTTCTTATTTTTTTCAGTCCACTTGCTGCAAACATTCTCATGGAATATTTTAATTTTGCCTTGCTATCTGATTACGGTAATGGGACAGAAGAGCCAAGTCGTCTTGCAAAAATCCTAGGTCTTCAAGCTGTTTAGTTCAGATTTCCCAACTGGATTCCATTTTCTGTTGTGTACGATGTCGATGTTTTTCATAACCCAGTCTATTGCTAGTTATAAAAAAAAAAAAAATCAGAAAAATGGAGGACCATAGGCCGATCCCCTGTCGCAACTCCAGCTCTTATCCCCAAAAAAAATAAACGGTTCTGTAGGTTTTCATGATGAAAGAGGCACTGCACGTCTCTTTTCGTAGAAGGCTAACGATCCTTAGACTTTAATAAACTGAATTATGGACGTTTCTGGACAGAATATAGAAAGAAAGGGGCAAACGTTTCGTAAATTTTAAAAAAAAAACAATGAGATAACATTTTTTTAAATGCAAGATGATAAAGGGCCTGTTTTGTTATGTTCGCTTTCTGTAATATCAGAAGCCAAAATAGCCGGGTTCTTTTTTTGACACGTCGTATTCTGGGGGACAGACAAAATACCAATCTGGGAAATCCACATTCACGTAAAACAGGGCAAAATGCCAAGACATATAAAATTTAAAATACTATCTGTTTCGTTGTACTTCTAGCGAAAAAAAAAATATGTGAATCAATTGCAATAAATACACATAGTTTTCCTAGGGCATTGTGTGAGGGACGACAATAAAAACATATACAGACAGAAAAGCAAATTTAATACTGGCGAACGCAAAATGTTAAGGACAGACAAGAAACAACATTAGGTGTTTATTAGGCCTGTGAAATGATGGCATATCTTTCATGATTGATCCTGCTTCCATTCACTCAGATGGATCAGATCCGATGTCCGCGCCAAAGTCCATCCTGCTGTCAGGGGAAAGGGCACTGCCCATGACTGATAGGACAGGTAGTCTGAATACGTTCTTGTCAAGTAAAACACTCCACGGTAAGCACAAGCAAAAAAAACAAGAACAGGAAAAGGCAAAAGTTAGGGATCCCTTTATATGCTGCTGACAAAAATGTGCTACAAATTTACAGAAAATGCATTGTCCATACATGCTAAAGCATAGGGGTAAAAACATTGGATTGCCAGAAAGTAGCAGGTTCATCTTTGGAATTCGTAATATATATATATATATTGTATTTATTTTATATATATAGTTATATTTTATATAGTTGTATTTATATATATATATATAATATATTATATATTAGTTTATATATATAATATTATATATATGTTATATATATATATATGTATGTGTGTGTTTAACTTTTTAAGCCTCAATCGACTTTAAAGTGTCTCAGGGGTTAAACTCGCTTGGCCCAATCGACTTTAATAAAGCTTTAGTATATGTGCCTCTGTTTGAGACTGTTTCTAATTATAATCTTACCCACATAAACCACCCAAAACGTCAATTTCCGACTGCAAGTACATTCTTTTAAATACCGCACGTGTTTAAGAGTGAACGTGTTTCTGTTTTGAGATATTTATTTTAGATTTTTAAAGTGATTTTTTTAAGCGCATATCCTCCATTTTACCTTGAATAACTAATCATTTTTTTTAAGCGCATATCCTCCATTTTACCTTGAATAACTAATCATTTTTCAATGAAAGCTTTTATACTTGTAGCACAAGAGTAAAGTACATCCAATTACCTTCAGTTTCATATACAATAACAAAGTTATTTATGCATATGAACATTTTAAAAAATTATTTCCAAACAACAACAATAAAAACGCCCTGGGGTGGCCATTTTTGCTTGGGCCAAACCAACTTTTTTGCTTGGGACTGAAAGAGTTAAGTGTATGTGTGTGAATGATATGAAGGTTTACTGATTATCTGATAACTATGCTTTGCATACCGCGGTTATGAATGAAGCTTACTTAAAGAACGGAAGGAAATATAAATAACACTTTTCTAGAAAGAATGGAAAAGAATGAATGCGCTGGAAACTATTAATGAGTAGCTACTCCTAATTTTTTTTTTTTTTTTTAAAGTTTTATTCTTTTTTTTTTCTCCCTGTCAGCATTCATTATCTAAACGACTGTTTAAGTTGATATTGGTGCAACTACAACAGTAGTAACCGCTGTGGATGGCCTATAGCATGTTATCAAGAAAGTCTGCAGAAACTGGCTCGTAGACAGTCGTAGACAGAAAGAGTCCTGCTAAAGATAAGGACAAGAAGAAGAGAATGCGAATACTCTCCACTAGACAGTGTGTTCTAGTAAATTATGGAAAGTGTTATATTTCCCCACGACCATAGCTTCTGTCATCAGATCCCGTAAAGAAAGAAAGAGCCCCCAACCTCTTCTAAATGTAGAATTTTACCTATATGTAAATATTTAACACCGACAGCACGAGTGATGCATTAACGAGCTGGATAATGATCAAACGGTTATTGGGTTTATTAATTAAATATATACACATATAGGGTTAGTAGAGGAATAAAAAGTCATGATGGTGAAAGATAATTCACATACACACACATACACTGATGAGATATAAATAATGTAGTTAGTTAACTATGAGAATAAAACTATGTGAAGAGTGAAGTAATGATGTGATATATTGAGTGTTACCACACTAATGTCAAATCTACACTGTCTATGTGTCTCTTAATGCTCCTCCACTGTATGATGATGATACACAGGTATGTATAGACTGTCCAATTTAGGTGGATGGTATGTTGTGTTGGTTATCTTCAAGACGAGGACGTATTGATGAAAATTGATGTTGTAATGAGAACTTTGACGATGCACAGTCCTTCAACGTTAGGCAATATCTCTGCAGCGTTGACAAACAGTTGACACACAGTTTGTCACGCTTTGAATGAAATTGTCTGCCGTTTACTCTGAGGAGCTTGCCTGCTTTCTTTCTATCTCCCTTCCACGCCCACTTTTCTGTCAATTTAGGCTCTAATAGCCAATATTATCTCTCTGATTCTGTCAATCTTGCTAGAGCCCAGTTTAGTCACACCTCTTTGCACGTGCAAAATATAGCGGGCATTCTCTGTCTCTCTAAACCTTTTATGTAGAGTTTTTTGGGCCAATGGAATCCCCTGACTATTTTTGATCTGGGAAACACGGGGAGCGCATTGTCCTTTCACATTTCTGCCATTCCACGGGGAACGGAACAAGCGTGCTGCTGTTACATTCTCATTTCTCGTCTGGAGTTGTTTGATCTCGAAAAAATCGTGCAGAGATACCCGCTACGCCCTGCAAGCTCTATTCTTTATATATAAAGAACAGGTCTCTATCTCTCTTCACACATTGTCGCTCTAAGGATTCCTTGCTGTATGGATATTCGTTATACGGTTGACAGCCCTATAACCAGATTTATTGTGCGGAAAGGAAATTGAATTTCCTTTCGCTCGGGTAAGCACCCAATTATTTTATAACTCATTTTTGGGGGGGGGTTAGCCTTAATTATTTAGAGTTTTTAATCCAGTGTTACTTTAATCTCATTTCGAATATTTAATTCTTAAAGTAAAGACTATTTATTGGGGAGCCGAGTTACTTTATCATACATCTAAGACTTAGGTAAAGTAATTTTTGTATGTGACCTGGGAAGTTCTAATGTTAGTAAGCACTACCAATTTTAGCTCCGCTTAATGAGTAAGGCCTAGACAGAAGATGTAAGAGACATTGATAGATTTTATCAGACAGAAGACAGACAGAGAGAGAGAGAGAGAGAGAGAGAGAGAGAGAGAGGGGGAATTTTCAGAAAGACAGGAAAGAGGAGCGAATGTATATTTATTTGACCATTTGTTTCCCAATTTCTAATATGTGTGGAATTAATTCTGGGTAGAGTTTGTTGTATTCGTTGGTTATTAGCGCGTTATAGGCAGCACGTTTCAAATTTATAGTACATATTTGTGCGGTGAATAAACTACTATGGCCTGGCCTAGCGAAAATTGTCAGCATGTAGTGGTGTGAACAGCGCAAAGGGCAAGTTTAAGCTCGCGAGCGCAGCCGTCATGACATGGTTTGAATTTATTCTGTCACCGGCTGTTTGTTACCCTATACCAGAGAGCGCTCTTTTTGTTTCGGTGAACGGAATTCTGACACCGGGTGT
>JAMPIV010022019.1:0-36370 GCA_024509875.1 Oreohelix idahoensis | reverse complement strand
CATGCATACCATCATAGCTGGCAGACGCTGGAGCTGGGTTGGTCATGTCCTCAGAAGAGACCCCGATGCCATCACAAGAACAGCTATGCTTTGGACCCCTGAAGGAAAGAGAAAGAGAGGCCGACCAAAAACAACTTGGCGGAGGACTGTGGAGGCTGAGATGCAAAGAATGAACCAGAGTTGGGGCACTGTACGAAGGATGGCCACCGACCGTGCAAAGTGGAATCAATTTGTTGTTGCCCTACAAGACGCCACTAGGCGTGATGGCCACTGACTGCTTTGACGGTCGGTGGTTAAGGATCGAAGAAGAAGAAGAAGAAGAAGAAATAGTCTCTCGTCTCCCCCTCTCCTCTTAACACTTCACATTAACTCAGACGCCGGCCATAAACTGCCAATGCGCGTCTATACACACCTACTAACTACGAGTCATTTCTGATCGAACGTGCATGTTGGCGCCACTCACACCTCACGACGAGAAACGTAGCCATAGAAGCGCTCGTGTCATGGAAAACGTAGACGATTGTCTGCCATCCTGTCTGTCGAGAACGAATTCTCACACTATTCGTCTCGTCACGGCTTTACTTAATAGCAATAAAATGCGTTTCTAAATGAGAATAGCAAACAGGCGAACAAGTTTGAATGGAGATTTATATTTTTCGCAATCAAACGAAATGCGAAAAAAAATTATAAGAGCGATAATCAAGTAGAAGACACGGGTAGAATAAGAAAAGAATTTAGAAATTTTAAGTGATCATGAATCTCTATGCCACACACACCATGGTGCTTTCCCGTAATTTCTTCCTTGGGCTGAGAGAAGAAACCTTTTTGTTTAATATTTTTTTTAAACCGTATAACAATTTAGTCCCTTTGTCTTCAGTGTTAAGGTAAGGAAATATAAAGGTAGCCCCATAGCAATACTGCCGTAGGGGAACGAAGTGTTAGAGTCCAAATCGAGAAGTGGGGTGCGAGTTTTCCCTTTTTCGCTGCCTTTCCTTCCCTAACGCAAGAGCAAAGTCAGGTACCCATTTACAAATGGGTAGACTGGAGAGCAGGATGTTAACGTTTAAAAAAAAAAAACGAAAAAGTATTCTTATGATTATGAAACTAGAATATTAAACCTTTTCCCGCCATTTCTTGGCGGTTTACTGAATAGAGATTTGTAAAATAGGAATGAAACAAAGATTTTTGTCCTCTAGAAATGATCCTAATGGGCCATTCAAGATAACTTCCACTCAAAGCATGTTGCAATGTGCATTCGATCCCGTATTTCTAGAAAAATTGGAGCGATTGTTTCCTCCTCCGTTTCAGATGCTTCTAAATCTCATACCAAGACTATTTTTATTAAGATAATAGTTTTTTATATGTAATTTGCTTGTGCCCTTCTGTCCCGAACGCTCTGTGAACTTGAATAACTAAAAGACTCAAGAAGCGTTTGACCTCATTCCCTTTGTAACAGGGGTTCATTTAGAAGTCAAGTACCGCTCCTGTAAACGTAAGTAACATCCCAGATGTGTGTAATGTGCGTGCGTACAAGAGACAATACTTAATATTTCCTTTCAATATATATAACACATAAGGAAGGGAAACCCGAGGCCTGTAAACAGTAAATTAAAATGAGGACAAACATAAAGGATATGTTATCAGGGCACTCGTAGGAAATAAAGAAGTAGAACATAGACAACAGAAAAACAACAGAACATGAGTGGCTTACCCAGATTCGAACCCTGGACCTTCCGTGCGACAACCCCTGCCTAGCTATGCAAGCGAATCCTTTCAATATACACGACTATTTATTCAATACGCTCCGTGTAATTCCATGAGATTTATGAAGAACAAGAAAGAACAGGACTACTCAACCCTCAGACATTTCGTCCATGGCTACTAATATGAGGTTGTGCAAGGTGATCGGCAACTTCGTCATGTGAAAACACAAGTACCATAGAAACCACCACTCGCAGGAACATGTGACTGCAGGCTTGCCACAAAGGGACCAGATGTTAGTGGAGGCTCCATGATCTGTACGGAAGGCAAAGGAAAAATTATGAATAATATGGATTTATAGGTATCACAACACAAACATTAAAAATCCATAATAAACCATATGTGGAACATGTCTCAAACACAAAATAAACATTAAGAATTCAAAATGATATTGATATAAACATCATAAACATAATAATAATAATAGTAATAATAATAATCTAATGTAGCAGTTAATGTGTTAAAAAATGATGAAAATAGAGAAACATAGAAATCACAAACTTTTAACGAATAGCGATGTAGGAAAAACTAATTGACAGGGCATCTCATTTGGGGATAATCTGTTCACAGACTGTGCGACTGTCAAACAGGTGTTTTGGTATTTAATCTAAAAAATATAACATTTTGCCTCGATTTGGCTAGGCATGTCCCGTTCAACCTAGTCGGTTATATTAGGGTGCATTTCCAAATAAAAAAAGACCTTAAGGTCTCAAAGATTATTTAATTAGTCTTTAATCTTCTTTACACTCTAAGAGGTGGGCCACAGTGACTATATTTTCTATATACCACAATATACATGATTCCCCCCCCCCCCCCCCCCCCCTCCCCTCCCCAATAAGAACAAAAAAGACTAAAGGATCTGTCATTGTGCTGGGAATTATATGGAGATCAGAAGAAACAAAGTCCCAACACAAAAATTAAAATCTTCTATTCAAATGTCAAGTCAATTATATTGTACGGCTCTGCAACCTTGACGACAGCAAGAAGAACAGCAGAGCGTCTAGCGTCTTTTATATTGGGTGCTTGCGGAGAATAGGAGTGAAGTTATATGACAAGATCACTAATGTGGAACTGATGACACGAACCAGGCAAATCCAATTAACTCTATCTAATTTCCAGACCTAAGTGATTTCGAAGCTTCTAATACAGAGATGTGTCCAGTCTAAATCTGTGCAAGGAGATTGTGTATTCCCAAAATTTTGGGTTTGTATTTACAAGCCATCAGACGATTTGTGGTATTCACGCCGCTATTGTGGGGGAAAGTCATCCACCTTAACCGCCTACAGTGGAAGAGAGTGTGGAGAAGGCTTCCGTCATCACATAATTGATGAACCACAACTGAAGGACTCATCTGGAGTTAAGTTTTTTTTGTTTGGTCACAGGCAACAGGAAAACACGGACATTGATAACACCCTCTATTTAATCTCTGTGACGAGAAAATTTTATTCCAATATAAAATCGCCAGCATTTTATTTATTTTAAATTGATAATACTAATTGATTTTTAAATTTGTTGTATGTTATTTAAAACTTAACAATCATAGTCGATTCAGTTTTTTTATAGGTATGAAAGCAAACGTATGAGCCAGATTCTTTAATATATATAAATACCTCGACACACATTTACCTCTAAAATGAGCTATACCTTATACGAGGGATGTCATTGGATTACACCAACTGGGGGCTTGAACGGGCTAAACCATTGCTTAAACCTTTCTCAAAAGGCGTTAGACCAGATATAATGCGTTAACAATCGTTCAGCCCAATGCAACATTGTTCGTGACTTCTGGAAATATCTTGTGAAAGCTCCCTTAAAGTAGAAGTGTCATTAATCTTCTATCTACATCTCTGCCAAAAGTAATCTTGCACGCAGCTAGTTACCTTGGAAGTCAATATTAGATACTCTTGAGTTTTGGTCACTGTTGGACCACTACTGCAAAGCAGGGGAGGCAATCCATGACACCGTGGCTGACAAAGGGCAATTCTGAATCGTCATGTTTCAAGGATATTGCACATTTGTAAAACCGATTCCAATACCATTGTTTTAAACACTCTGTACTAACAGTTTTACAGCACCTCCTTTCATTATTTACACATTTTGAAATGAAAGGAGCAAACTCCTTTAACTTGGGTCCACCTACAAAGTGCGCAGTGTATGCTAATTACGAATAATATGGTAATTGCAGCACAGCGAAGTCTTTGAAAGCTGTTATGCTTTTTTGCAAGAAGCTGCAGTACCTGGGGAAATAAGTCAGACTAAATTGTCAAACGTAACCTAACAAGACAAATCAGGTAGATATTTGGAGAGGGCAAAGGCTGAGTGAAACTTTCTGTCACAGTTCCTTCATTTCTCTTTGACATAATCTTCAATTCCTTCACAACTGCATTCATCATCATCATCAACCTTCAGCTCCCTAAGGAACAAAGGCCTTCAACAAACATAAGCCAAGTCTTCCTGTCACGTGCCATCTGGTCAAGGCCTTTCCATGTTTTTTTCATCCCCTTCATGACTGTCTCCAGTTATCTCCCCATGTAACCTTTGGCCTTACTCTACCATTCCTTAACCCAGAGAATTCCTCAACGTGTCATACTGTGACGGATAGGATGAGAATAGAACTACCCTTTAATACCATTACCTTGAATTTTGTTGTAATTTTAATCGTCAAACCGTGAATTCCACCACGTGTGCTAATTAGTATGCACAATAGCAACGTGGATTCTTCCCCACGAGGGCTAATTAATATGTAAACAGTTATCATGCGAGGATCCAGGAGTTTCGTTGTGTCTTAGGTTTTGTTAGCCACACCTACTGCCTATCTCTAGAGCGATTAAAATCAAGCATTTCCCTACCTTTTCTGTCATCCCGTTTAGAGAGGCGTTGCCAGAGAATCGGCAAGCGGTCAGTATCAAAAGACTGTGGTTGGTACCAAGAAGAACGAAGCAGCTTTTCACACCTACGGTTTACACGTTCAAAATCGCTGCGGACCGAGACGAACGGGAAGTCTAGCGCTTGGACTGGCGGCGCAGAAACAGAAAAGTTCCCTGATTTCAAATAAGGTGTGAATCTTCACATGTCGCTATTACTTTTCATTTCATTAACTATATATTGGCATCGCCGAAAATGCAGTTTATCATTCGTTGCCCAGAGATTGGAAAGAGTACTAGCTTATATTAGAATCTTACAAGATTTCTTTGGAGTTCTTTTATATTGGAGTGAATTCATTCTGGTGCTACGGTAAAATATATTAGTCTTGAGATTCAGTAGTTTAGTTCCTTCATTTATTTCACTGGATTTTTGAGTTAATTTAAACCTATTAAATAACCCCATCGCAAAGTTTTCCAGTCGCAAATTAAATAATAGAACTATACGTTATTTCCCGAGACAATAGATATGCAACATCGTTTAAACGCTAGGCGAGCGAAATTGTTTAATAACCATAATTCTATTTCATGTTGCGTAAATTTTAAGTAATTAACTGTTCATCGCGAAGCTAGTGGTAATTAAATCGACACATTGCTGAAATTTCTTTTAATATAAATAATTAATACCGGAGTGATTTTACAGGTCTTACCGAATAACGCGGGTGTTAGAAATAACTATAGGTAGAATTACCTGTTTTTATATATTCTCTTTATACAGGTGATCAGACCTTGCGGTCCAACGGTTTTAATATATAGAGAGTCATGTTCAGATGGCTTATGGCATCCCCCATTTATGTGTTTCTAACCACATAAAAAGAAACATTGACAATAACAAATCTGATGTTAAGAGACTTTTTAAAGTCCATCGTCTAAACCCCAGTAGAGCGGTTAAATAACCAGAACAGTTCAACTGTTCACTTGTGTTAAAAATTAAACTGGAACGGGACAATGCCAGATATATTATATTAAATCATTTAAAGTTCACTGGCCTGATGAGGCAGAACTGACAGCACGAAATTTATTTAATTAAACCCAGATGACAGTAAACATTTTCTAACACCAACTTCTCAGAAAATCTTTACGGCCATTTCTTTTCCAAGAACAGCCTGGGAGAAACATTCTGCTGTGTGAGATATTTCCCAGTCATTTCGACAGAATCCTAGAACAAAACAACGTTATTCCCAATTTAAATACCTGCAGTCTGACGGAGAATCCTTGCCAAAAAAAATTATAATCAACACACCATTTCAGCGAACTCTCCGAGCGATATTAGCAGTGGCTATACGGCGTTTTCTGTGGCTGGACTGGACAAAATAACAGGACATCTAATAGTCTTTGTTTTTAAGAACTGTGTGCGATTTAATTCTATGGACGTATGCAGCCGACTGAGGGGTAAGTCTGAATGGATGTGAGCGCTCACTGCATGAATGTAGAGCGTGGAAACTGAACGAAAGAATTTAGTTTACTTAAGTTTACTACTTAGCAAAACTGAAAATGAAACTAAGAAGGGCTGGACCAACTGTAACTACACAGAAAAGGTTTGACATCAGCAAATTGAAGGACTCCCTTACCAGAAAAGCTTTTTGCGGCTGACATAAAGAAACCATATCAATTTGCCAAAAGTCAGGAAAAGACATTGACTGATGATATAGACCAGAAATTCAACACCATTTCAACAATATATAAGGAAAGCAGCAAATCATGCTTGGGATTCCAGGAAAGGAAGAAGCAAGACTGGATTACACCAGAAACATTAAACACCATAACACTGAGAAAGGAAATGAAAAGAAAGAAATCAGAAGCGAAGTCCCCCAGGTTAAAGCAACTATATAGCGAACAGTACAGTCAGCTGGACAAGGAAGTTAAACGCCAAACCCGAGCCAACAAAAGGAATTTCCTAGACGATCTTGCAAGACAAGCAGAAGAGGCAGCACTGAGAAATGAACAAAGCACAGTATACAAAATAACTAAATTCATCAGCGGAAAACGAGGTGCAAACAATATTACATTAGTAAGAGATAAGCAAGGAAATCTCATCACGACAGCAAAGGGACAGGAAACAAGACGGGCAGAGCACTTCAGAGAAACTCTGAACAAGGAACCACCAGAGACACAATTTAATGTTCCTGAGGCTGAAAACGATATTGATGTAAATACAGACATTCCACGAAAAGAAGAAATCATCACAGCAATCAAAGGGTTAAACAACGGAAAAGCTCCTGGCCATGATAACTTAAATGCAGAGCTATTTAAGACAGACCCTGAGCTAGCAGCAGAACTATTAGAACCACTATTTGCACAAGTCTGGAAAACGGGGACAACACCATCAGAGTGGAACAAAGGAATAATTGTCAAATTGCCCAAGAAGGGAGATCTTGCAGACTGCAATAATTGGAGAGGAATCACTCTTATCTCAGTTCCCAGCAAAATAGTTATATAGATAGTTATACAGAGATTTTCAAAAGCAGTAGACCACAAACTGAGGACAAAACAAGCAGGATTTAGAAAGAACAGAAGATGTGTAGATCATATATTCACTCTCAGGAACATTATAGAGCAGTGCTCAGAATGGCAAAGACAGCTGTACATTAATTTCATTGATTTTTAAAATCCTTTTAACAGCATACATAGGGACAGTTTATGGAAAATACTGAGGGCTTATGGAATTCCAAGCTGCATAGTGTCAATCATAAAAAGCCTCTATGCCAACTTTACATGTAGTGTTGGGCAGAACAACCTAACCTTCGAGGTGAAGACAGGAGTACGACAGGGATGCCCCTTATCAACCACTCTATTTTTAACAGTCATAGATTGGGTGATGCGCCAGACAACAGAGGGCCGTCCAAAAAGAATAAGATGGACTACATTTTCTACATTGGAAGATCTGGAATATGCAGATGACATTGCACTACTAGCACATTCACATCAACACATCCAGGAAAAAACGGATAGACTTAATAACTTTAGCCAGCAGGTGGGCTTGAACATAAACTTAAAGAAGTCAGAGGTCATGACGCTCAATGTGAGCAACCCCGAGCCCATATCAGTAAAGAATCAGCAACTGGTACAGACAGACACCTTCACATACCTAGGATGCATAGTAACACCAGGCAAAGACATCAACATCAGAATGAATAAGGCAAGAACAGCCTTTTTTAGCCTAAACAACATCTGGAAGTCCTCTCAATACAGAACAAGCACAAAATTAAGATTATATCAGAGTTGTGTGCTTTCTGTGCTTCTCTATGGTGCGGAATGCTGGAGAGTCACAGAGAAGGAAATGTCAAAATTGTCCTCTTTTCACACAACGTGCCTAAGAAAAATTCACCGAATCTTTTGGCCGAATACCATCACCAACCAAAATCTGCTTATTCGGAGCAAGCAAGAGGACATGCACACCATCATAGCTGGCAGACGCTGGAGCTGGGTTGGCCATGTCCTCAGAAGAGACCCTGATGCCATCACAAGAACAGCTATGCTTTGGACCCCTGAAGGAAAGCAAAAGAGAGGCCGACCAAAAACAACCTGGCGGAGGACTGTGGAGGCTGAGATGCAAAAAATGAACCAGAGTTGGGGCACTGTACGAAGGATGGCCGCCGACCGAGCAAAGTGGAATCAATTTGTTGTTGCCCTACAAGACGCCACTAGGCGTGATGGCCACTGACTGCTTTGACGGTCGGCGGCTAAGGATCATAGAAGATAGTAGAAGTTTACTACTAATATAACACCTTCATTTTTTATCTATTCTCACACTAAGTCTGAAGGCCCACGGGAAAGTTAAATTAAGGACATATCCTATATATCCGTCCCGTCTACCCCACTCCCATTTGTCAATCAATTATTTGATCTGTTGGGTAAACACACCTCGGGTGGGATTATTTTCCTAGTTTTTTCTTGTTCCAGAGGGAGGGTCTATGAGAATATTATTGTTTATTTATTTTCCCTTTATGTAACTACAATTTCACCTGATGACATGATAACGATGTATTAACTGTTGTAATCTATTTTTCTTTCTAAAGATACAATAAATTTTATAACCCTTAAGCTATTAGTTTGTGGTCAAAACCTTTCCCTGATATATATTATATGTGCCCATAGTACCTGTTCGTTTCTACATATGTATGTATTTATGTCACAAAATTGTTTGTGTGTGCGTACGAGAGGATAGTATATTAGAATCAGTATCTAGTGGAAAAAAATACTTCTCCAGTAAGTGTGTCGGACTGGGTAGGTTGAGGTTGAGCAATTACTCAATCCAAGACTGTAATTTTTTCCTACACTCTGTAATCCTCGTAAACAGGACTATTTCTCACTCCTTTCTCTCACCTAGATTTCACCATCTCACCTCGGCTCGATTGGGACCATAACAATAAAACCTATCTATAAAAACTTACGACACATATCCATCTCCAGCATCTTCTTATCTCTTGTTCCAGTGGTACAGTGTCTGGTTCTTGTCATCTCTTGTTCCCCTGGTACAGTGTCTGGTTCTTGTCATCTCTTGTTCCACTGGTACAGTGACTGGTTCTTGTCATCTCTTGTTCCACTGGTACAGTGTCTGGTTCTTGTCATCTCTTGTTCCACTAGTAGAGTGTCTGGTTCTTGTCATCTCTTGTTCCACTGGTACAGTGACTGGTTCTTGTCATCTCTTGTTCCACTGGTACAGTGTCTGGTTCTTGTCATCTCTTGTTCCAGTGGTACAGTGTCTGGTTCTTGTCATCTCTTGTTCCACTGGTACAGTGTCTGGTTCTTGTCATCTCTTGTACCACTGGTATATAGTGTCTGGTTCTTGTCATCAGTTCCACATTAGTCATCTTATCATGCCAATTTATTTCTTTTATTCTACGCAAACATGCATTTGTGGAATTATATATCGTGTTGGTTATTGTTTTTATTGTTCTCCGTGATTCAGAACCATGCAATAGGAGTGACCTGACGTTTGAATTGAAGTTTCTGATTTTTGTGTTAGGCCCCGATTTCTTTTGATTTCTATGTAATTCATATTGCAATGAAAGCTTCTCTAACCTTATTTATTCTTTTTTTTTATATATATAATTGTCTGTCCCTCCAACGTTGTGTATATTGCTGCCAAGGTATATAAATGACCCTACATTTTGTAGTGGTGTTTCCTTTCTGTACCCAGCGTAATTTCTTTAAGTTTAATACTTTCTCAAATTGTCAAGCATCGAATGAATTTTACGCAGTAAATCTTTATTAGTGGAAATTATAATAATAATAATAATAATAGCCCCTTCAGTCATAACTGACTATGGGAATGCGCCCCTGAGGTGACAGCCCTCAGCTGCTTATTTTCCTGGTGCTCCTTTCGACGTTTTCTCCCCTCCTCTGCTTGTTGTGTGAGCCTCTCTTCACCCAATCTGAGGTGGCGCCGTAAATAGCATCGCCACTTAGTGCGATCGGCAGCTTCATCCTCCCATGTTGCTGGATCCATGTCCAGTGCCCTCATATCTCTCTTGCACACATCTTTGAACCTCAGCTGTGGTCGCCCAACTGTTCTCTTGCCATCTGCTAATTGTCCGTAGAAGATATCTTTTGGGATGCGACCATCTTCCATGCGGCGAACATGGCCATGCCAGCGAAGTCTGCGCTGTCTAAGCAATGTATACATACTTTGAAGGCCAGCACGTGACAACACCTCGACATTTGTCACTTTATCTTTCCACGAAATGCCGAGGATGCGGCGTAGACACCGCAAATGGAAGGTATTGAGCCTTCTTTCTTGCTTAGCGTAGGTCGTCCAGGTCTCGCTGCCATATAGGAGTGTGCTGGTGACGCAGGCATTATATACCGCAGCTTTGGTCTTCATTGTGAGTTTGGAGTTTCCCCAAACACGCGATGTGAGGCGGGCAAAGGTAGCTGCAGCTTTGCCAATGCGGCTGTCGATTTCTGTGTCCAGTGAGAGTTTGTCATTGATGGTAGACCCTAGGTATGTAAAGTGGTGCACCACTGCCAATTCATAGTTATCGATAGTGATAACTGGTGCAGCACCCGCATCCTGACTCAGCACATTCGTTTTCTTTAGACTTATTGTGAGGCCAAAGTCCTTGCATGCTTTAGTGAAGCGATTCATCAAGTTCTGAAGCTCCTGTTGGCTTTGAGTGACGACTGCAGCATCATCAGCGAACAACAAGTCTCTTATAGTGACCCTTCTGATTTTTGTTTTTGCCTTCAGCCTGGAAAGATTAAACAGACGGCCATCTGACCTAGTGTGAAGGCATATTCCTTCAGTTGCATCTCTGAATGCATGTTTCACGAGTAAGGCAAAGAAGATCCCGAAGAGGGTCGGAGCCAGAACACAGCCTTGTTTAACGCCACTTCGTATGTCAAAGGGCTGTGACGTGCTTCCAGCATATTGGACTGTTCCCTCCATGTCGTCATGGAATGACTTTATCATTTCCAGCATTTTAGAAGGGCAGCCTATTTTCAGGAGGATTTTGAAGAGTCCATCCCTACTAACCAGGTCGAATGCTTTTGTGAGGTCTATAAAGGCGATATATAAAGGTTTTTCCTGCTCTCTTGATTTTTCCTGAATCTGGCGGACAGAGAAGATCATGTCTGTTGTTGATCTACCAGCTCGGAATCCACACTGTGACTCTGGATATATGCGCTCAGCTAACTTGTGTAGTCGCATTAAGACGACTTTGGCAAAAACCTTACCAACAATACTAAGAAGAGAGATGCCTCTGTAGTTATTGCAATCACTTCTGTCTCCTTTATTTTTGTACAGTGTTACAATCTTGGCATCTCGCATGTCTTGAGGAATAGTTGTCTCTTCCCAGCACTGGCACAGCATCCTATGCAGGGATGTAATAGCGTGCTCTTAGAGCATTTGATTAAATCAGGAGGAATCCCATCACTGCCTGGTGCTTTGCCAGAGGCCAAGCTATCAATGGCCTTGCTGAGTTCCTCTAATGTTGGTTCGGCATCCAGCTCCTCCATAGTTGGCAGACATTTGACAGCATCAAGGGCTGCAGGCGTAACGGTATTTTCTCTAGCATAAAGCTCAGAGTAGTGCTCGACCCACCTCTCCATCTGCTTACCCTTATCGGTTAGCTTCTCTCCGCTGATGGTTTTTAGCGGTGCCGTCTTACTTTTTTGGGGGCCAAGTGCTTTCTTTATACCGTCATACATTTGTTTAATGTTGCCTGTTTGCGCTGCGATCTGGATGCTCTCACTGAGCTGGAGCCAATAGTCATTTGCACAGCGTCGAGCAGTTTGTTGAACTTTGCTTCTCGTAGCCTTCAGGATCTGTAGGGTTCTAGCACTCGGTGAACGTTTGTATTCATTCATAGCACTGCGCTTAGCTTCAATGACAGGTGTCATCACATCTGATGAAGCATCAAACCAGTCATTTGACTTTGCCGTTTTCTTACCAAAGGTGGCAAGTGCAGTACTTTGAATGGTGTTTCGTAGATGCTCCCAGTTCTCTGTAATAGTATCACCATGCTGAGGGCTGCTGAGCACTTTCTTGAAGGTCGCAGTAAATTGAGCGATCATGACAGGGTCTGACATCTTGCTGGTATCAATGCGTGGTTTCCCTTCATGTCTGGCACCATAGAGTTTTCTTGGTTGTGCTCTGATTTTGCAGCAAACCAAGGAGTGATCTGTATCACAGTCTGCACTATGGTACGAGCGCGTAGAGAGCACAGACCTGAGAAGTGGCCTTCTGACGAGAATCAGGTCCAGTTGGTGCCAGTGTTTAGATCGTGGGTGTCTCCATGACACCTTATGCTGGGGTTTTGTCTGAAAGTAGGTGTTGGTCACGCAGAGGTCATGGTGGACACACAGCTCTAAGAGCCGTTGTCCATTTTCATTCATCTTGCCAATACCAAACCTGCCCAGACATGAAGGCCATGAAACATTATCGGCACCCACTCTAGCGTTAAAGTCACCAAGGAGAACAAGCTGTTCTTGCCTAGGTATGCTTTTGATGACTTCTGCTAGATTCTCATAGAACTCATCTTTAGCTTCTGAGGCAGAGTACAGAGTAGGAGCATACACACTGACAAGGGTGATGGGACCTGTGCTAGTTTGCAGGCGGAGCGTTAACAGGCGTTCTGATCCATTCTCGCTTGGTTCAAACATTTTAGTTAGCGATTTTTTGACCGCAAAACCTACTCCGTGTTCTCTAGTTTTATTAAGATCTTTCCCTTGCCAATAAAATGTGTAGTCCTTCTCGCTCACCGTTCCAGAGTCCGCCAGGCGCGTTTCCTGAAGTGCAACTATATCCACCTGAAGTCGTTTAAGCTCATCATTAATTATGGCTGTCTTCCTTACATCGTTTACGTCCTGTAGGTTTTCGGATAGTCCAGTCAACATAGTCCGGACGTTCCAGCATCCCAATCTGAGAGTTTGCTTATTTCTATTATTCTTATAATTGCTTGGTGCAAAATTTTCTGTCCACAGTTCGGGTTTGACCCCTAATCCCCATGCACCCAATGGGGAAAGCAGACAGTGGCGGGACAACACCTTATTGACTGGGGAGTAACTGCAAAGCTGGTCCCGCGTCTCTAAGACCCGTCTGATGATGGTGTCTAGCGTCGACTTCAGGCCACTTATACCCTCACTTGTTCCAGAGATAGTACCCTCAACTGGTACCACTAAGCCAATCTTTAGGCTCACAGACTGCTGGCTCAGAGAAATAAAGACACTCGTAGAGGCCTCTTACACTTTGTCTGGGGTGTTGTTACTTTAGCAATAAGTTCCCACTTTATCTCCATTTTTCAGATTCCTCAGATTCCGGTTTTCCTTGCTAATAGTGGTCGAGTTTTTCCTGGGCTTTTAAGTCCTGAGAATGCTCAAATAAGGTCCGGTCTGATAATTAAAAGCTGATTTTAGTCTTTACTTTGGCACGGTCTGGTTGTCTTCTTGGCGCGAGTGAATTTTCACTGTGTTCTAACCTGGCTAAAGTGTCAAGTCGTATTGCCTGTCTTCCCCAGCATTTGTTTGTTACGATATTAAGCAAGGCTCCAATCGGAAGGGGTGTTGTGCCTTCATCCCGAATGTCTGCCAATCGTTTCAAACATGCGTGTATTGTGGGGTTATTCAAAATATTTCCACTAGGAAATTTCTGCGCGTTACTGCAGAGGTCATGTCTCCCAAATATAGAATGAGAACATCCGATCCTCTCTCGGCAATGTTTACAAATAACTTCATATTACTTTCATATAAAGTAATGTCTTTGTAACAAGGTATACCGGAAACGATTATGTCATTCTTGTCTGTCCAGAAATGTGTCGTGCAGGCGAGTAATCTAACTACCCGTCGCTTGCGCAAACAAAATTCTTCGTTTACTCATCTGGTCGAGGAAGGCACATCAGCCTCATAAGCGATTAAACAAATTCGCTGGGCGATTTTACTGCGAATCCGTTGCCTGATGTCGGGCACACCCGAAATTTTCCAACATGATTGTGAGTTAAAATTATCTCATCCGTCTGCTTTGCCAGCAGGGATAACGAGTAAACAAACAGACATGATGACTTGTCACCGAGAGGAGTGAAAGATGATTTGAAAGTACAAAATATCTGCTTGATAGTAGAGAAAGAAAATGTGCCGACCACATAAATTTAGTACACAAAAAATGTAACTAAATAATTACGGAGAGGAAAAGAGATCAACCCAATATTTGTGACGGCTGATATTAAGCAATGGTCTTGAATCATGGACAATTTGTAACATACTGAAGGCTACGGGGATGGGATTTTACAGACAATAGTTACTAAATCAATGAGTAGCTAAAGGGGAAAATGATTATGTTAACATACTTTTATTTATATTTATTTTATTTTTAGCTGTCATCTTGAAATGTTTTGAGAAGAGAAAAATCGAAGAGGATCTTAATAGAACACCAGGAAGGATCTGTTAACACGGACACATTATGCCTTAAATTATCTCACGTGAAAGGACTAACTGTCAACTGTCTCATTTTTGGCGGGATCATTAACATAACAACGTGACAAGTCTGACAAATAGCAGACACCGGATCTGAAAACTTCTCAGACATGTAGTACTCTTCTATTACCGAAACGTTCACAATCTACCGATGATGTTCATGTCTGTCTGCATACAACCCTCCACTAAGTGTAAAGAATCCTTTTTTTCTTACACAATCACTGTTTCTCTCTAGTTTTTCTTTCTCATTAATATACATTATCATTAAATACGAACTCACAAATATACACGCCATCACAAACAGAAGCTCCACAAAATTGTTTTACTTCTTTCCTTTTCACACATAATAGTTACAGTTCTATTTATCCCAGCTCAAATTTTAACGTTTTATCAAGTAGCGATATTTTGCATATTCGTACAGCTATTTCTCGAAGCTTGATATTCGTGCAGCTATTTCTCGAAGCTATCTTCTCTATCTCGGAGTGCTGTGTTCGTAAAATCTACGTGCTGAAAAAAGACTACTAGCATCTGGCAGCTAGCATGAAGTGGCACTGAAAAGGACTAGTTCTGAAAAGGATCAGTGTTGATAGATACTAAGTCCTGAAAAAGGCTAACATATCTACCTGCTAGCATGATGAAGCCATGAAAAGGACTGCCAGCGACGCAAACGCTTCCTGCACCTCCTCAGTGTTTCAGCGAGCGAACACGGGCTGTAATTCTAAGTGAAGTCAAGGACATTAGGTTACGGAGGTAAATTATATGCTCTTTGATATATGGGAGGTATTTCAGCTCCTGCAGTTTAAAATGTGACCTCAATTTTGTGGTGACGCAATTTCTGGTTTTGGTGACTTAAGAACGTGAGGACGCTGGGTTTTTATTTTGCTTGATGTATGTACTTGTACATGGAGCACGGAAATGCTGGACCACATAATGACGTCAGGCGCAGTTAAGGTTATTGAAACAAAAAGGAACGCAAAGAAAGAAGATAGACAGTTCAACAACAAGGCATAAAAAGAAGTCAACATCAGAAATGATAAACAGTTTAAGTTAGAATGTGATCGCCTACAAGAGTTGGCACGGCACCAGATGACGAAAAAAATACCTGGGAATTGTGTGTCAGCTCTTATAGACTTATTGATACCATTACTTCGACTTCTTTGTCAAGTGTCATTAAGCCTGCCAAATAAGCCACTACGTATGCAACATAATCGAAACCAGATAAACATCTATTTGAAAAATTGTGGCCGCAAAAGATACCAGTAAATAGTACAGTTAGGAAATACAATAGATTTTAGATTGAAAATTTCCAGCATATGATATCCAACTTACAACATTGCTACACGTACATTTGACTGGAACACACCAGGCAGAATGTGGCGTGGTTGACCACAGTCAAAATTGCGGCAAACTCTGGACATTAAATATCTGATCCATTAAAATGAATTGTGGGTAAAACTGGCACAAGGTTGAGCCCAAGGTGAAGGTGCAGCAGTGGCGTACTAAAGTGACAGTCAGGAGCGGGGTGCCATCTGCCACTATTACGATAGCACTTACTACTAAAAATTAACTTGCAAGTGAGTTGCTTTAGTTGGGTGTGGGGGGAAAGGGTTGCCAAAGGTAGTATCCGCCCTGGATGCCAAATACTTAAATTACGTGTCCGAGGAGCACTGAGAGCCCTGCGTTTTTTGCGAGTAAAGAAGATTTAGTTAAATAGAACTATGGTTTTTTAATCGTTATTTTAATAAATGTCTTTCTGTCTGTGCGCAGCTAACTTTTAACCTTTTTCGATGCAGATACTATCGTTCCTAACCTTTGTTGTGCAGATTCTAATCGGTCTGTCTCTTCTGTCTCTCTTCCAGTGCACAGTTAAAAGCATTTTAATTATTTTATTTCCTTGTAATGATTCGATTAACTTTATCAAGAAGCAGTATTGCCAACGGCCACAAACTACATTACATGTGGGCTTTTCCAAGATCAATTCAAAATCCCTTTTCAATTTTCAAATTTACCAAATGTGAGTTTACACTAGTCTGCTGTCGCTGTGTTCCTCACTGATAATTTTTTTTAAATCTTCGAGACTACGTATGGGAAATATACAAATTACGTATGTGAATATGCATATTACGAATGGGAATATACAAATTACGCATGGGAATTTACATATTACGTATGTGTGAATATACATTTTACGTATGGGAATATACATATTACGAATGGAAATATACATATTACGTCTGCGAATTTACATATTACGTTTGTGAAAATACATATTACGTATGGGAATATACACAACAATGAATAGATATATAATGTCATATGGGCACTTTGAAGAACCCGGGGGACTCTGATGAGGCAACACAAGAATAGAGCTACTGCTTCCCACTCATGTTGTACAAGGAAACTAGAATGAGGTTGGGCTTGAGGTTGTCAACCTCATCGTGTAAAACAAATTGCTTCAGAAACTGCAGCTACAAGAGCAAGCGAATGTTTGGTGCAGGCTTCTCGTAAAGGGAAAAGCTTCTGCAGTGTTCAGTTAATGTGTTTAAAACTGACCACGGCATGGACAGACTTTGTACAGATGGCGCAGGATATGAAGATTTATTGTGTAACTGATGAAGGCGTGTGCTGAGCAGTAAGTTGAAGGTAATAATAGTACCTTTTTTGCTGTAGCAAACCATTAACATTACACTGCATGGTAAGATGCGTTGTTTACTTTATGTACGAAAACAGTATTCCAAGTAGCAGTTTACCATCTATTCTTGACTGTGCAAATGACTGGGAGATGGCAGTAGATCTACCTGGCCGAGTGTGACGGTATTGCCTCCCCTGCTTTGCAGTAGTAGTCCAACAGTGGCCAAAACTCAAGAGTATCTAATATCGGCTTCAAAGGTATCTACCTTCGCACAAGATTACTCTTGGCAGATATGTAAATAGAAGAAACAAAACGCTTCTATCTCCAGGGAGTCTCACAAGATATTCAGAATAAGCGAGAACAATACTGCTTTGGCTGAGTATGTTAACTCTGTAATTCTGCCGACGCTTTTGTGAAGGATTTAAGCACTTATTAATTTCAGCTCGTTTAAGCCCCCACCCCTGTTTTACTCAGTGGAATTCTTATTATTCTAAATAGTTCTGTTTAGAGTGTGTGAGTAGTATACCTGCGTAATGAGTATTTCCTTATATAAAAAGTCATCCCGCCCTCTTGTTATCTCCCCCTTGTTAGCTCAAGTCCGCCATCTTGACCCTGCAGCGCTCCTGCAGAATTTTTGCTATATAAAAGTCATGCTCCTGCAGGTGCTCCTGCAGCGCTCCTGCAGAATCCTAACCGTTTCCAACATTGTATACAACTTGTGTGTAGTAAATTAACCGAGACAAACTTGCAGTAACTTTAAAATGATTAAATCGAAGTTAAATTTGTATAATTACAAATAACAAAATGTAATAATCACTTAAGTTTTAACAGTTGAAAAATATCTTGAATAGTTATGGATCAAGAAAAGTTATCATCACGGTCGTTATGGATTGTGAAATGTTTTAAGACGTTCAAGTGGCAGCATAGATTTGAACTTAGCTGCCAATGATGGTTCTGCTCCTTCTTATGGGTTGGTTCTTTACACACTGCTCACGCTCGTCTCTGGTCAAGGTTGTCGGGTGTAGCTCGTTTCCCAGAAATGTCACGGAGAGTCTACCACGTGGGTCCTTCGTCTTAAAGATTAGGCCACTGTTCCCTTCTTGTTCCAGAGATAGTACTTTCTGCTGGTACCACCAATAACTACGGTAAAAGAATAGAACAAAACGCTCTTCTAGATATGGCGTTTTCCATCCCATAGTTGTGGGTTTTTATCTTCCCATACCACCATCCCAATTAACGCAGAACTTACCCTCGATGAGAATTAAATTTAATTCCTCGGGATAAAACTTTCTTTACATTTAAATAGCTTTCATAGTTACTTTATATTTAAATCAAAAGGTTAATAATACAGATAGATTCTGTTTACATATACATCTCCACTGATTGAAAAGTGTTTACAATATAAATTGAATATGTTTTCATTTATGTTTACACTGATTTGAAAAGTTTGATACTTCCATTTACTTTAAAATGAATATTTTCACATAGACATTTACATGGTTTCAAGCTTGAAAACTTACATTAATTTTAAAGTGAATATGTTTATATGGACATTTACATTACTTTGAAAATGTAAGTATTATACTTAGAATGTACATCATTCCTTTCATCTTTCCCTCCCTGCTCCATATGGAACCTGGAACTACTTTATGCGTTTAGTTCTCTCTACTCAACTAGCAATAAAGCAATCACAGCCCGTGTAGTGGTGGTTCATGAATCATCATTCTATACACTGAGGTTGCCAGCCTCAAATGACTTTGATATCCACGAGCGAGTTTCACATATTAAAATTCACATTGCAATATATAAATATATATAAAACATTACTTTTCTGATATTGGGCTGTACACATCCGCTTGCCCTTGGGTACAAATTTACGAACATGTTGGTAAACTTATATAACAGCGTGTTCCCAATGTAACAATCATTACTTTTAATCAGAAAGTAATCTCTTATCTGTGTCTGTCCATCAGTTGTCTCCCCGCATTCAAAGCTTTGGTGATGAGCGCACCCGTGTCTTATCAGTCTTATCAGTGATTACGCTCTGTGCTGAGGCAATTTACGTGTTTATCTGTGAACTGATATTGCTGCGCCCCACGAAAGCCAACATGGTTAGGTCGCTGCCACTCGTTGCAACGCAGGGAGAAATGGATAACAACCAGACATGTCTACTTATCCCTGAGAAGGGTGTAAGGAGGAAAATACATAATATCTGCTACACACAGCAGGAAAAGAACGAAAGAAAGTACGACAAATGAAAGCGCACAATAAAATCAGTACCACATATGTACCGATACTGCTGGAGTGAAACAAAGATCGAGAGGGGCCACCCCGTTCTGTCACACCGAGGGACATATCCAGAAATCCTTAGAAGATCTTGAAGAAGATCAAATATAGTGCTGCTCCCATCATCGCACCCGATTATAATGATTGAGCTGACCATGCCATTGGAATCCAGATTGGCCTAGCAACACACGTTCAAAGTGGCCAAATATAATGATTTGGTCACGGACTTGAGACACGACGGGTTCACTGCAAGGGTCATGGCAGGTGAGGTAGTGCATCCCTCAGTGGATGATCTACTGAAACTGTTTTGAAAGAAAAGTAAATAAAAAATATTTTAAACACAGGCTTTTAATGCACTAAAAAGCCACAAATAATTTTTCAAGGAGTTTATAGCTTGCAGTCAAAAAATGTAACGTAACATCAAATTGACAAAAAGCCTGGGGCGCTGATTCTACATGAAATCAACTTCTGCTTTATACTTCATTTCTCACTTATGGATAAAATATACGATAAACGCTTAAGCGCTTTTTAAAAAAATGTTGATAAGAGTTGTAAAGTACATTTTTTTTAATGTAGTTGCCAGTTGTGTGTATGTCTGTGCACGCGCGTGCGATAGTGTGTGTGTAGAGGGGGATAAGTTTCAATATTTCTCTTGAGAGACAATCTTATTAGAAAGATTACACCTAGATTATTTGCAGTTATCGCACATTTCAGTGATGATAGAATACAAAAAAAAATTAATATTAATTTTAATTTTATTAATTTTATTATTTTTACAATTGATTATGTATAGTCATGGAGAATACATAACTATGACAAGTTTCAGAGCTATTGCTCACATGGAAGTGATTGAAAAATCAATTGCAAGATTTGAAGGTTACAAGAGAGTGACAAGAAAGTGACATACGTTGCAAGTTAACGAAAAGCCTGTAAAAAGGGGGCACTTAATAGACTCAGCGAAACTGCAGAAAGGGCACCGTGCTAACTGTGGAACAACCGCAGCTGACTATGGAATTCAGGACAGTAATTTATTTTCGCTATTGCCCCTAGCGGGTAGCAAAACCAGGAGTGAAGTTGAAAGCTGCAACCAAGGTGGTGTGGGTTCAATTCTCTGCACAAGACAACAGGAGGCTGACACTAGGGAGGCATGACCCATGTGGGCCCGCCCACTTAGAATGTCGAAGCCCTTGATCGACAGTGGGACACCTTATGATTAGATAGCCTCCTGTTGTATCACTCAAAGCCAACAGGAGCTTCAGAGCTTGATGAATCGCTTCACTAAAGCATGCAAGGACTTTGGCCTCACAATAAGTCTAAAGAAAACGAATGTGCTGAGTCAGGATGTGGGTGCTGCACCAGTTATCACTATCGATAACTATGAATTGGCAGTGGTGCACCACTTCACATACCTAGGGTCTACCATCAATGACAAACTCTCACTGGATACAGAAATCGACAGCCGCATTGGCAAAGCTGCAGCTACCTTTGCCCGCCTCACATCGCGTGTTTGGGGAAACTCTAAACTCACAATGAAGACCAAAGCTGCGGTATATAATGCCTGCGTCACCAGCACACTCCTATATGGCAGCGAGACCTGGACGACCTATGCTAAGCAAGAAAGAAGGCTCAATACCTTCCATTTGCGGTGTCTACGCCGCATCCTCGGCATCTCGTGGAAAGATAAAGTGACAAATGTCGAGGTGTTGTCACGTGCTGGCCTTCAAAGTATGTATACGCTTCTTAGACAGCGCAGACTTCGCTGGCTTGGCCATGTTCGCCGCATGGATGATGGTCGCATCCCAAAAGATCTCTTCTACGGACAGTTAGCAGATGGCAAGAGAACAGTTGGGCGACCACAGCTGAGGTTCAAAGATGTGTGCAAGAGAGATATGAGGGCACTGGACATGGATCCAGCAACATGAGAGGATGAAGCTGCCGATCGCACTAAGTGGCGATGCTATTTACGGCGCCACCTCAGATTGGGCGAAGAGAGGCTCACACAAGAAGCAGAGGTGAGGAGAAAACGTCGAAAGGAGCACCAGGAAAATAAGCAGCTGAGGGCTGTCACCTCAGGGGCGCATTCCCATAGTCAGTTATGACTGAAGGGGCTATTATTATTATTATTATTGTTGTATCACTCTTTATAGAGTTTCCTATCATCTCATCTTTTTTAGCGCGCATTTCTAGATGAAAGTTAACAATAATGGTCATTAACAATCACAGGTAACTAATAAAGGTGAACCTAATAATTCATCATACTAGTTGTTACAGGAATCCAGATTATTATAAATGTATCAGTCTTCTGACCGAAGGGTCGCATGAAATTAGAAGAACTGCGTTTATACAGGTTGAACGGAACCAACCTGGCCTAAAACGAGGCAGAACTAGAATTTTTTTTTTAAAATATTTCCACCGGATACAATGGGTAGTGTCTCGTCACAACCTGGTAAAGGATTTAAAGCATGAAATACGTTGCAGTACCTTTAATACATAATTTAGACATACCATGATATAAATGACGGACTTTGCATCTAGTTTGACCTGAGCAAGTCGCGTCACAAGGAGAATAAAGTTCATAATTCCCAAGAACCAGACCACAAGGTATTTTATATTTGGACATCCGCCCTAATATAACCAATGCACACTGAGTCTAGGTTGGACGAAACGCTCCTCGCCAAAACGAGGTTAAAATTTATTTTTTTAAAAAAAAGATAAAATTCATACACAAATGATATAAATCGTCTACATCAAACTAAAAAAAAAATCTAATTTATTGTTTAAAATTGTACACACATTTTTGCATACCTCATAAACTGAGATTTAAGTCGACTTCTCTATTTTTGACAAAATTGCAAACAACTATAAAGGGATGAAACAAAAAGTCAAACAACATCGTTTCCCTGAAATGATAGAAAACATTCCTGGAATTGACAGAAAAAAGAGCCAGACTGCAACAGAGATAAAATCCATAGCGAGAAAATACATAGTGAAACATTACCCACTCAACACCTGGACCCATGCATACACAGATGGATCAGCAACAAATGCAACAGAAAATGGAGGTGCAGGTGTCTTTCTGACTTTAAGTACTGGTGCACAAAAACAGCTGTCAATGGCAACAGGACAATTCTCAAGTAACTTCAGAGCAGAGGCAAAGGCCTTGAAAACTACATCAGAGGAAATCACAGAGAGAATATTTGCTTTCTTTACCGGTGCACAGTCAGTAATTGCAGCGTTGAAAAACCAAAATAATAAAAACCTAGATGACCTCAGAATAGTGCTCCACAAACTATGTCAACGATCCAAAAGTGTTGTGATCCAATGGATCCCATCTCATAGTAACCTCACCGGCAATGAAGAGGCTGACAGATTGGCAAAGGAAAGTAGAAATCTACCTCAGCATCGATGCAAGCGTAACTTTCGAAGAGGCAAAGAGTTGTCATAATCAGATACAGAAACAAATGGGATGTAGAGCATCCAGGTCACACACAAAATGAAGCATACTTCCAGCTCAACAGAAGAGAACAAGTGGTAATCTTCAGACTCCGCACTGGCCACAACATATTGAGATGCCATCTATTCAACAAGCTTGTAACAAAACGTTTTGTACATGTACTTTTGCGCCCTTTTCCCTTGCCTTCATCGTCCTATTATTTGACATATTTTATGCACCTACATTAATTTTGCTCTTACCACTAACAGATTTGTTTACGGTTCGCCAGGTGAATAGTAAGAATACCAGGCTAATTAGACAGGTCACCGGATAATACGTTTATCACCTAAGTCGTCTAGCCACCATTCATAAAGTCGATCTTTATTGACACAAAGTGGTAGCGCACGATCGATGAAAAGAAAGCCATATTGTCTGTCTGAGAAATCCGTCTGGCGGATGCACGAAAACACAGGTGATATACATAATCGTTTCCGCTGGTCCATCTTAGTATCAATATTACCGATAATCTGTCTGAGGAGACATTTTATGGGAAAGCATCTATGTAACGGATTGCCTCCCCTGCTTTGCAGTAGTGGTCCACCAGTGGCCAAAACTCAAAAGTATCTAAAATGGGTCGTCAAAGGTGTCTGCCTTCGCACAAGATTACTCTTGGCAGAGTTGTAGATAGAAGGGTTATGACGCTTCTATCCCAAGGGAGTGTCCACAAGATGTTTCCGAAGTCAAAAACAATGCTGCATTGGCGGGGCAATTGTTAACTTATTACGGTCCGCCGCCTTTAGTGAAGAATTAAGCAATGGTTTAGCCCATTAAAGCCCCAGCTGGTTTAACTCCAGCGAAATTCCTTTTCTAAGAATTAGCTCTATACATGTAAATATATGTCTAAGTATATATTAAAGAGTCTTGCTCATAGGTTTGCTTTCATACTTATAATAACTGAATCAACTATGATTGTTTAGTTTTAAAATAACACGTGACACATTTAATAATCAATTAGTTTTAACACGTTAAAATAGCTATGAAATGATGCTGAATTTTAGATGAAAGTTTTATCTTCAGAGAGAATGGAAAGAGGAATGTTAATGCTCTTTGCTGTTGCCTTTTAGTAAGCACTTAGCTTAGAATCGATGACTACTGCAGCCGTGGTTACGTCAATTCTTTTGAGATAGGAGTACTTCTTCACAGAACTTGTCCAACGTAGGCGGTTAGTGTTGATTCCCTGCTTTTAGTGTAGAACTTTCGTTTTTCAGCTTCGTATCACAAACAGTCTGATAGCATAGTTCCACGATCTTTAGATAAAGTAAAGAGAACAAATGCCTCTGCAAATTAACAGGCGCATTGTCTCGCTGTCCACCCACCAATTTTAGCCTCTCTGAATAATTAAATTCTTTTGAGTATACAAAGCGTAACTCGATGAAGATGATTAGAAATCACCAATATTCTTCTGGGTATTAAACTGGGAACATATGTACTTGGACAGTGCAAAAGCAATGATTTGCCTGAATTACAATTAACAAGGTACATATATCTCACAAAATGATATGATACACTTGAGGTACATGTGATGTAATCAAGCCTCATCACTGCTCCAGTCGGAGTCTGGGGTCGCTGCTGCTTCCGCGTTTCTGAGCGAATTAGCATAAAACAAACACCAGCGCTTGCTGTGGTGGTTTATGAACATACTATTTTCATATGTTGAGGTTGCCAGTCTCAAATATAACCACTTAGCAAGGAAAACATGTTAAATTCACATTTGTAAAATAAATGTTTACATTTAACCCAAAGTAACTTTTAGGAACCCAATCTCCTGGCACAGTTTGAATGGACACTAGCAAATTGATGCTTTTGAATCACGTGGTCTGGAAATTTTGTATTCCTCTTAGGACGGGTGATCTGATTTCTTAGGTCTCCAGTCTTTGTATTTAACAAATGCGGGTTTACTTTTAAGTTCTAAAGTTGCCAAATACTTTGATCTTTGTCCTTTAAGTTTCCAGTCTTTGTATTTATAAATGCGTGTTTACTTTTTTAAGTTTCAAAGTTGCCCAAATACTCTGATTTATAATTTTGGAATTCTTTGTCCGATCCTTCTCTTTCTGGCTCTGGTGAGTTGCTAGCTTGACATGGCAATACAGTTTGACCTGTAACTTCGATTTCGCTAGATTTTATTTCCAATTTTCAGTTCCAATCCCAGATTGTACTACCGACAAATTTGCCAATGAGAACCATTGTGTATTCCGGCTCTCACTTTACACCAATCCGATCTCTTTTGCAATATGTGGGTAAAGGTGTTAAATCATACTTTCCTCCGCATGTTTTAAAATATTACATTTCAAAATTCCAACGCGTGACCTCTTTCTAAAAAGGCTGTAATACTTCCGCTTGCATCTTTATGCAAACTCAGAAACAAATCTGTGCACTCATTCATGACTAATACTTTCCGCCCAGATTGTCTACTCTGCCGGGTCATCTGTAATAAGTTTACAGGGATCGGCCGGCGGAAGCTATTATCTCATTATCACCTGTGTTTTCGTTCATCCCTCAGTCTGATCTCTCAGACAGACAATATGGTTTTCTTTGCATCGATCGCGCTCGACCATGTTGTGTCAATAAAGATCGCCTCTATCCAAGGTGGCTAGGCGACTCAAGCGATAACGTATTACCCGGTGACCTGTGTAATTAGTTTGGTATTGTTACAGTTCCCATTGTGAAACGTAAACAAGTTTGGGTGCGGTCACAGCAAAAAAATGAATGAAGGTGCATAAAATATGCCAAATAAAAAGCAGATGAAGGAGTGAGAGAGGGGCAAAAAGTACATGTACAAACGTATTGTCACAATCTAGACAGGAAATCTTCTTCATCTTCCTCGTTCGTCCTGAAAAGGACGTTGGTTGCGTTGTGTCCGTTTACAGCGAAGCTGCGATATTTGCGCCTTTCGGCCGACACATCCGACTTACGCACGGAATTTTTTTGGGACCGGGTTAGCCTTCCCTCTTCGATTCCTACTCTCTCAGCCAGACTGCCGTGATGCAGCCTGTTTCCAGGACCTCCACTTGGAGGCGGAGTAGGATCTTGGTCAGCTCTGGTTCGCTGACCCTGACGCAAGCAGTCAAGCTATGGGTCGCTGACATCATTCTCTATTGCCGCGTCTTTGGGTCACAGACAGCAAATAGGTTCACAAATTTGTTTGCGAGTTTGTATAAAGATGCAACAAATGCTACAGGCTTTTTAGAAATAGGTCACGCGTTGGAATTTTAAAATTTGAAATTTTAAAACACGCGGGGGATATTATGATTTAACATCCAGACCCATTTAGATATAAAGAGCTTACCATTAGCTTAATTTGAGAGCCGGAATAGACGCTGACGTTCATTGGAAAATTCGTCGGAAGTACAATCAGGGATTTGAAATGAGAAATGGAAATATAATCTTGCGAAATCTGAGTCACAGATCAGACTGCATCGCCACGCCAAACTAGCAATTCACCAGAGCCAGAGAGAGAAGGATCGGACAAAGGATTCCAAAATTATGACAGATAGAAGTATTTGGGCAACTTTGAAACTTAAAAGTAAACCCGCATTTTTTAAATACAAAGACTGGAAACTTAAAGGACCAGGACAGAGTATTTGGGCAACTTTGAAACTTAAAAGTAAACCCGCATTTTTAAATACAAAGACTAGAGCCTTAAGGAATAAGATCACCCGTCATAAGAGGAATACTAAAATTTCCCAGACCAAGTGATTCGAAATCATCTAACCTAAGCTGCTGTGTCCATTCTAAACTTTTCCAGGAGATTCTGTTCCCAAAAGTTACTTTGGGGTAAGTGTAAACATTTAATTTACACATGTGAATTTGGCAGGTTTTTCTTGCTAAGTGGTTATATATGTTGTTCGTCCTAGATAATTGGGCTGATATTATGTTTCTTTTCATGCATTCTAAATTCATCTGTTCTGTCCACATGGAGTATCTTTCTGCTGCAACATTGGGTTTTATCTACGTTATTTTATAATATCGTATCAGCTTTTTCTCTGACTAAACTTGGTATTCATATTGACTGACAGTGTTTGATTATTGCTATTATTAGCAGCTTGTATTGAAGTGTTATATTCTTGAACCAACCTTGAAGGTTAACGGTCAAAAGTCATGGAACGTAACTGCAACTTGTAGAACACTTCAGGGAACAAGTCGCGTTCAGACGACTAAACATATTTAATACTGTTCATCATGAATATTTAACAAGATATTACACATTAAAGACACTTGCTATCACAGTTCTAGAGTTCATTTCTTATCAGACATTGTACGTCTGTCGTGTAACCGTTTTCATATAGTTTATGTCTTTGACCAAATCTATTTTATTAAGCATTTGGTATAACTATTATATTTCTGATTAATAATGACATAAACGAGTGATTCATACATCCAACAACTGTGTCTATTATATTAATTCACTTTTGGCATTCATTGCAGGGCTCTATCAGCCTTACATATTCTATCTGCGATCGTATTTCACGACTTTCGCGTTTAATAATTATTGCGGTTAAGAATACCGACTTATATAACTCCGGACTCAATGGTCCTTACACATTATTACTTTATTGCTTTACCAGCATTCCATTAACGGTTATACACTATCATAAGTGGTTATACCACACTGTTAAACACTGTTCTCTGCCCGAAGGCTATACATAGGACTACTGTTGCTAGCCTAACGAGTCATACAACGCCACACGCGAACTATATCATTTTATTCAGTAGAGGTGTTACATGGTGCAACCATCCGAATCAGGTTCAAACCAAAATGCTCGCCGACCATGCAACAATCCTCAACATCATATGAGGCTGGCAACAACAACATATGAAAATAGTTTATTCATAAACCGTTACAGCAAGCGCTGGTGTTTGTTTTATGCTAATTCGCTCATAAACGCGAAAGCAGCAGCAACCCCAGACTCCGAATGGAGCAGTGATTAGTGATGATTACATCCCATTTGCATCAAGCGTATAATATAATTTTGTGAGATATATGTACCTTGTTATATGTAATTCAGACAAATCATTGCTCGTGCTGGTCAAGCACATATGTTCCCAGTTTAATACCCAGAAGAATATTGGTGATTTTAATCATCTTCCCTGAGCTACGCTGTGTATACTGAAGAATAATTATTCAGAGAGGCGAACATTGGTGGGTGCACAGCGAGACAATGCGCCTGTTAATTTGCAGCCCAAATAGAGTACTTAACAGAGGCATGTGTTCTTTTTATTTTGTCTAAAGTTCGTGGAGCGAAGCTATCAGACTGTTCGCAGAACGAAGCTATCAGACTGTTCATGGTACGAAGCTGCAAGACTAAAGTTTCGACGTCACTAGTTGTGAGTTAAAAGCAGGAAATCAGCACTAACCGCCTAAATTGGACAAGTTGTCTGAAGAAGTGCCCTCATCACAAAAGAATTTACGACACCACGGCTGCAGGACTCACTTAGACCAGCTAAGTTTATTAAGGAAACAGCAAAAGGACAATTGTTTTTATCAAACCTCAAACGAAGTCTCAGTGAAGACAAATTTTATTTACATCTGAAATTCACCATCATTCCATCGTTATTTTAACCTGTTAAAACTAATTGATTATTAAATTTGTTACATGTTATTTAAAACCAATCATAGTTGATTCAGTTATTATAGGTATGAAAGAAAACGAATGAGCAAAACTAATATATATATACACAACTAAACATATATTTACATCTATAGAGCAAATACTTATAAAAAGGAATGTAGCTGGATTTACACCAGTTGGGGGCTTGAAAGGGTTAAAACCATTGCTTAATTCTTCACAAAAGTCGGCGGATCAGGTATAAGTTAATAGTGCTCTGCCCTATGCAGCATTGTTCTTGACTTCTGAAACATCTTGTGGACACTGCCTTGAGATAGAAGCGTCATTATCCTTCGATCTACAACTCTGCCAAGAGTAATCTTGTGCGAAGGTAGACACCCTTGAAGACCCATATTAGATACTCTTGAGTGTTGGGCACTGGTGGACAACTACTGCAGAGCTAAAGGAAGGCAATCAGTGACAAAGCTAAAGGTAGGAAAAACAGATAAGTGTAACTGCGGCACTGATAAAATGACTGCTGAACATCAGATTCAAAGTCGCCCAACATATGCGGAACAGAGAAAGCGCACATGGCCGACACTAGTACCATTCGTGGAAAAGGTCTACGGAGAATCAAATAACCTCAGTCTGACTACTGCTTACTCTGAAAACATTCAAGTGGACGTCTGAGAGTGTACGAAGAAGAAGAAGAAGAAGAAAACAAGAAGTCGTTTTCGTTTTCAGCTTGTCGTCCATCTCGCAGTTTAAGTCACAAATGTCATAAAGTTCGTAGTTGTAGTTAAAATGTATTTGAAATGTCAAGTCAGTGTTGTTGTAGGGTGTCAAGTCAATGTTATTGTAGGGTGTCAAGTCAGTGTTATTGTAGGGTGTCAAGTCAGTGTTATTGTAGGGTGTCAGGTCAGTGTTATTGTAGGGTGTCAAGTCAGTGTTATTGTAGGGTGTCAGGTCAGTGTTATTGTAGGGTGTCAAGTCAATGTTATTGTAGGGTGTCAAGTCAGTGTTATTGTAGGGTGTCAAGTCAGTGTTATTGTAGGGTGTCAAGTCAGTGTTATTGTAGGGTGTCAGGTCAGTGTTATTGTAGGGCTGTGAAGCGTGGAGAGCAACGAAAATGACAATTATAAAATGCAGGTTTCATAAATGGGTGCTTGAGCATAACAGACGGATTGTAAATAATAATAATAATAATAGCCCCTTCAGTCATAACTGACTATGGGAATGAGCCCCTGAGGTGACAGCTCTCAGCTGCTTATTTTCCTGGTGCTCCTTTCGACGTTTTCTCCTCACCTCTGCTTCTTGTGTGAGCCTCTCTTCGCCCAATCTGAGGTGGCGCCGTAAATAGCATCGCCACTTAGTGCGATCGGCAGCTTCATCCTCCCATGTTGCTGGATCCATGTCCAGTGCCCTCATATCTCTCTTGCACACATCTTTGAACCTCAGCTGTGGTCGCCCAACTGTTCTCTTGCCATCTGCTAATTGTCCGTAGAAGATATCTTTTGGGATGCGACCATCTTCCATGCGGCGAACATGGCCAAGCCAGCGAAGTCTGCGCTGTCTAAGAAGCGTATACATACTTTGAAGGCCAGCACGTGACAACACCTCGACATTTGTCACTTTATCTTTCCACGAGATGCCGAGGATGCGGCGTAGACACCGCAAATGGAAGGTATTGAGCCTTCTTTCTTGCTTAGCATAGGTCGTCCAGGTCTCGCTGCCATATAGGAGTGTGCTGGTGACGCAGGCATTATATACCGCAGCTTTGGTCTTCATTGTGAGTTTAGAGTTTCCCCAAACACGCGATGTGAGGCGGGCAAAGGTAGCTGCAGCTTTGCCAATGCGGCTGTCGATTTCTGTATCCAGTGAGAGTTTGTCATTGATGGTAGACCCTAGGTATATGAAGTGGTGCACCACTGCCAATTCATAGTTATCGATAGTGATAACTGGTGCAGCACCCACATCCTGACTCAGCACATTCGTTTTCTTTAGACTTATTGTGAGGCCAAAGTCCTTGCATGCTTTAGTGAAGCGATTCATCAAGCTCTGAAGCTCCTGTTGGCTTTGAGTGACGACTGCAGCATCATCAGCGAACAACAAGTCTCTTATAGTGACCCTTCTGATTTTTGTTTTTTGCCTTCAGCCTTGAAAGATTAAACAGACGGCCATCTGACCTAGTGTGAAGGCATATTCCTTCAGTTGCATCTCTGAATGCATGTTTCAAGAGTAAGGCAAAGAAGATTCCGAAGAGGGTCGGAGCCAGAACACAGCCTTGTTTAACGCCACTTCGTATATCAAAGGGCTGTGACGTGCTTCCAGCATATTGGACTGTTCCCTTCATGCCGTCATAGAATGACTTTATCATTTCCAGCATTTTAGAAGGGCAGCCTATTTTCAGGAGGATTTTAAAGAGTCCATCCCTACTAACCAGGTCGAATGCTTTTGTGAGGTCTATAAAGGCGATATATAATGGTCTTTTCTGCTCTCTTGATTTTTCCTGAAGCTGGCGGAGAGAGAAGATCATGTCTGTTGTTGATCTGCCAGCTCGGAATCCACACTGTGACTCTGGATATATGCGCTCAGCTAACTTGTGTAGTCGCATTAAGATGACTTTGGCAAAAAACCTTACCAACAATACTAAGAAGAGAGATGCCTCTGTAGTTATTGCAATCACTTCTGTCTCCTTTATTTTTATACAGTGTTACAATCTTGGCATCTCGCATGTCTTGAGGAATAGTTGTCTCTTCCCAGCACTGGCACAGCATCCTATGCAGGGGATGTAATAGCGTGCTCTTACAGCATTTGATTAAATCAGGAGGAATCCCATCACTGCCTGGTGCTTTGCCAGAGGCCAAGCTATCAATGGCCTTGCTGAGTTCCTCTAATGTTGGTTCGGCATCCAGCTCCTTCATAGTTGGCAGACTGTTGACACCATCAAGGGCTGCAGGCGTAACGGTATTGTCTCTAGCGTAAAGCTCAGAGTAGTGCTCGACCCACCTCTCCATCTGCTTACCCTTATCGGTTAGCTTCTCTCCGCTGATGGTTTTTAGCGGTGCCGTCTTACTTTTATGGGGGCCAAGTGCTTTCTTTATACCGTCATACATTTGTCTAATGTTGCCTGTTTGCGCTGCGATCTGGATGCTCTCACTGAGCTGGAGCCAGTAGTCATTTGCACAGCGTCGAGCAGTTTGATGAACTTTGCTTCTCGTAGCCCTCAGGATCTGTAGGGTTCTGGCACTCGGTGAACGTTTGTATTCATTCATAGTGTGACGTACGTCTAGTTTGACAAGTGAATTCTCCCTGATATGATGGATGATTTAAAGGGACTTTTAGCTTTTCATAACATTAGAACCCCTGAACATTTGTTGTAACTTTTCGTTTGCCAGAACTCATTCCACCGGGACTCATTTAGTAGGCGGCACGAGATCAAAGAGACAGACTGAGGGATTTCAGGGGAGACTATCGGCGCTATCAAAGACAGTAGTGGTCCCTGATACGAGACGCAGTTGCTTGCCACTAATTTCGCGTCTCGGTGTCAAACGCAGAACCGAGCGAACGGGGGAAAGCCGAAACGGGCAGCAGCGAACGGAGATACGAAGACCAGGGGGCGGCTTCTTCTCTTGATTTGGCGGTCAGATCCCCAAAAGTTCGTGAGATCAAATAAGCTGTCAAGTTTATCATGTCCCACTCAACTTACATTCCATTTTAGCTTAATAGACCATGAAGACTAGACACGTTATCACTCGCTGGCCAGACCTTTACAGAAGCACTAGCTTTATTGAAATCTTGTTATAGATTTTCCCCTGGATTTTATATATATATTTGCAGTGTTTTCTATTCTGTGCAAAGCGGTAATATATATTGTGTAAAGTGATCAGTGGTCTAGTTCAGTCATTCTATTTCAATGGAGTTTGTGTTAATTTAAATCTATTAAATTAAACCATCTCAATAGTTCCAGTTGTAAATATAATGATCTATCTATTATATTATTTCAAAAGATAATAGATGCTTAAATTAACTTTTAAAGTCGCGAAGGAATTTATAATTAATAAATTCAGTTAAGTACTAGTTTTATAGATGTGTGTTTTAACCACTAGAATTCGCGCAGTGTTTATTAAATACATAATTAAATACTCGAGTGTATTATAGGCTTAACGGGAAATTTATCGCGCTTGATTTTTTCGGTATGTTACATGTCTTTTTTTTCTTTCACACAGAGTGATCGTACCTGCGGTCCCAGCTAAATAAAGAAAGAAATAAAGAAATCATCCTATAAACTTCCAGTCATATTGAAGAAACATTTCTTTTAAAATATAATCTTGTGGCGGTCCTTTTGCGACCTAGCTGTCAGAATTAAATGAAATAAAGCCCACCCAAGAACATTTTTAAAGAATAATCATCAAATTACCCTTACAAACCTGTAAGATAAACTGGAAGGTAATCATCGCCAGTAGCGATATCATATTTACTGTTTACTGTGAGAGAGTACATATTTTCCTGACTGTGACTGAGCCTAGTTTTTTTTTCCTCAATTGGATTTAATAAAACTATCATCACGCATTGAAGGAATTTTACCATAGCGGAGGATTAAAAGAGACCACTTCATTTTCACCCCTGTGCCGAACTGTGTTAGTGCCATCCCATAGACTCCTTTTATATATATAATAAAAACACGAGAACTCTTAGTCTTCAAGTCTTGCGATAAGTGAGAATATTTGTTACCAACAAACCCTCGCAAACATCTGGGGCGGGACATCGAAGGACTAGACAGTTCATATGTCAAAAGAATACTTGTTGTTTTTATATACTTTTATGGATCGTCTGAGGCTGCATTCGGTAAGTGTGTGAGTATATGAGTGTGGATCCTCACGCGTGTGTATGAATGACAGGAAATTTAATCGTTTTCTTTTGTAAACCTGTTGTTAACTTTCTTGCCTAGTAATATAATTTTTCTGTATTCCCTGCATTGTTCCTTTAAGGGGGAGTTGCTAATTGGTTAACTCTGTTTAAAAAACCCCTCCTTTCCATTTGCTTAGTAAAAGGAAGAACAGCTGGGAAGAACAGGTTTTTTTCTATCACCTATACCTAACGTTGTAACCCCTCTTTCAGAGTAATTAACTTCACTGTTAGGTTAACGTACCTATGTTCCTGATATTATCTATCTCTGGACTGGGTTTATCTTTGTCTAATAAGCGGGAAGGGCTTAGTCGATACCAATCTTCTTCACCCCTCCCAAATTTGTTATTTGCATTTGTGTACTTATGATAATTTATGTAATACCTGATATTTGTTAGTGATTGATGTTTAAAGTGAATAAAATCACATAAACTCATTTAGTACGGTGTTGGACATACCCACAGCCCAACATTTCCCCTATTCGTTTAATATAGTTTGTATCTACATCGTCTGTGTGTGTGAAAAACACCAAATCGGTGTGCGCGCAGATGCGAGTCTGGAAAACTGGCAAATAATTGTTTGACCAGGAGAGCGGAAGAGAAGATTGAGAGAAGCGATTTGTCGTAAATAAGTCTGTCTTTACTCTCCTCCAGCACGCTGTGAAGCAACTATTTAATATCTACATTTTCTATCACTGAGCTTTCCATCATCATTTTCCACTCTAAACCGGACCACTATTTCTACGACTCTTTTCTCTCAAAATAAATTTACGACAATATTTGGCTGGCTCGCCGGGATTATTTTGAGATACATTTGATGCACACATATTTGTGGGCTGGTTCGGGATCTTGAGCTACATTTGAGGCAATCGCATAGCCGGGTTAAAGATATTTTGAGTCTGATTTAGTCTGGGTCTAACTAGGTAGAGTGTGAATGATTTGTCTTGTGAAT
The DNA here is from genome assembly GCA_024509875.1 of Oreohelix idahoensis. NCBI lineage: Eukaryota > Metazoa > Mollusca > Gastropoda > Stylommatophora > Oreohelicidae > Oreohelix > Oreohelix idahoensis. The sequence continues at coordinate 1,960 of JAMPIV010022019.1, read as the reverse complement.
TAGGGAAATAAATAAATAATTACACCCCTAGACAAACGTTCTTTAAGTATTTGGGTTGTCCACACAGCATATTTACAGGTTGTTTTCTCTCCACAGCAGTAGAAAGTACAGATAAACAAAAATATTTGCTATTTTAATTATCCTCTGGCGGAGATAATTATATTTCTTTCTTTATAAGAGTTGCTGGGATTGCGTGATTGTTTTACAGTCACTAAGGTTTTTGAAGTTAAAAAGAGTTGAGCTTAGCTAAAGACGGATTGTTCTGATTTTTAAAAATTAAGTTAACAACGTCTCATCTCAATAATTGACTTTAGGGACGGAGTTTGTTGTCAGAGATTTAAAATTTAGGGAAAAAAAATTTTTTTTTCTTTTAAATTGTTTTAATTTAAATTTTTCTCTACTGTTAGTAAAAGTAGATTCTTTTCCAGTGTAACTTACCATTTAGTGGCATAGTCGCTTGCGTTTAGAGCCTTAATTGCCAGATAATAGCAGCGATAAGTTTGCACAGTACAGGTAGGAGGTAACTCATAGTAATTTTTTTTTTTACTTTGGTTTTTTTCGTAGCGGCTTTGAGTTTTCCCCTTCTTGTTCCATCTTACTATTCTCTAGTCTTAGAAGCATCCAGTTCTTTGACAATGGCAGAGAGAATTAGGATAAGATCCCTTTTGAGGCAAGAGGCCAAGGACTCAGGACTAGACACAGAAGCTGCGAATCTGTTTATCAACCAGGAACTTCAAAGGTATGACGCGGAGGAAGAGAGGGCAGAAGCTAGGAAGAAAGAAGCGGACGATCGTCAATTGGAGCAGAAGAAAATTGAGGCAGAGATGGACGCCCGCAGGGAAAGAGAGAAGGAGAGACAACGCGAAGAGAGAGACAAGGAAAGACAGCATGAATTAGCGCTCAAGGCTTTAGAGAGTCGGAGTGCCTCTACTTCAAATAATGGAGAGCCGTCTTCGCCCCAGTCTCAAACAATGGATCTCTCCAGCACTCAGTCTGCCCAATTAACTGCTATGTCGTTTTCTTTAGAATCTTTTCCTAGCCCTAACGAAAAAATAGACAGCTACCTAGAAAAATTCGAGAGACTCGCGAATCTTTATGGGTTAGAGAGTACCCGCTGGGCGCTCAAACTTTCAACGTCACTGAAAGGCAATGCTTATGACGTGTACACAAAGCTGGGACCGAATCAACATGATTATGACCTGTTGAAGAAGGCCTTACTACAGCAGTTTGAGATGACTGCCCGAAAGTTTCTGCAGTTGTTCAGAAACAGCCGAAAAGAGAGCACGGAAACATTTCCCCAGTTCTCTTCACGTCTCACGGGTTATCTGACAAAGTGCATTGAATTATCTGACCTATCTCTTTCATATGAGGGACTCCTCGAACTTGTTCTTGTGGAGCAGATAAAATCCACTTTGTCGAATGAAACTCGTAGATTTTTGGCTGAACAGGGGGCAGTCAGGCTTGAAGACATACTCAATAAAGCCGAACGCTATAGCAATGCAATGGCCGAACTTCCCAGCACTAAACGTAAACCCACCGATGAGCCATCTCGAAAACAGAATCTAGAGCAGGCATCCTATTCTTCCACTTCCTCTCAACATTATAACCAAGGAGATAACAATACCCAGAAACCTCCCCAGGAAAAATCGAAATTCTACAAAACCGGATAGCAACCCCCCCCCCCCCCCCAACAACAATTCTGATCAACCCAACAAGCCTACGTGGCAGCGCGGCCACCAAGGTCAAGGAAAAGGGAAGACCCCTACACCAGGAACGTCTGATCAGGGCAAACAAACCGGTGCAAACCGCATTGGATGTTTGCATACAGCCTCGAAAGGTAGAGTCAACGTCAGTGATTCTCAACCTGAGGGGGACCGACCCTCAACTCGAGGAACTGTAATTTTGAACGGTACCTCTACTACTTGTCTTTTTGACACTGGATTAAGCTTTAGTTGTATTG
>JAMPIV010022018.1:257500-460300 GCA_024509875.1 Oreohelix idahoensis | reverse complement strand
GGTGAGGTGGTTGGGCAGGATTTGGGGGAATGGAGGGGGGGGAGGGAAGGGGGGTTTGTGTAATGTGGGAGGGGGATTAAGTGGGGGGTGGGGGTGTTAGGGTGGGAGGGGGAAGGGAAGGGGAGAGGGTTTTAGGGAGTGGGGGGATTTAATATAGGGACGAATGAGTGGGGTAGGGGGTGGAAAAGGGGGGTGGGTTTGTGTTTTGGGGGTTGTGTGGTTGGAGATAGGATTTTTTTTTTTAGGGATAGGGTATGTTAGAGTTGGTGTATTGGTATGTTATTTTGTAGTTAAATAAAAAAGGGTTTCAAACACCCCTTTTTTTTTTTGGGGGGGGGGATAAAAAATTCCAACCATGGGAATATCAAATAAGTGCCAAGAAGGTTATAGTTCATCTCAATTTATTTGACATCATACGGTTGACTAGACGAACATTCAATGTTGACGGACGAATGGTTACGTTCACTGACAGCACACTACGTAAGTTTTCAATATTTTAAAATTACAGTTAAATCGTTCCTTAAGATAACCTTCTTTAGGTAACGTCAGACTAGTTAATACAGTGTTTCGTGTAACATGGCATCCAATTAAACAAATGAGGCAGTTATATAAGATATGTCAATCTTCCACTGTCCTATGACCTTGGCAATGACGGAGAACCTTGTCAGGTCTTTTATATCATATAATGTTCCGATACTACGTATCTCCTTTTAGTACTGGCCTCTTATTTTCAATCAATGAAGAATAACAATAATATACTTTTCGGTACTTGTGCGTTAATTCACCGGTTAAATCAAATTGTGGATATTTATTACCCAAACCGATCACCGTACTCTTTCTTGACTGAAAAAGTGTCATTGTCCTCTCCCCCCTCCCCCGTTGCTTAGAATTTTTTTTAAAACACGCCTGCCGTTCGTAAGGTTGTAGTCACGTAGCACATTCTGCCGTAGGGGAGTGAAGTGTTATAGACTTCGATGTACTGGGTCCCAGCTTTATGAGGTGGGGTGGCCTGTTCCCTTCTTCGCTGCCCTCGCTCTGTCTAACTCAGGATAAGAGTCACGTCCCCTTTTACAGCTGGTTAGACTGATGCGTGACACCTGTTCCCTTCCTCGCTGCCGTTGCCTTCTCTAACTCAAGATCAGAGGCAGGTACCCTTTTACAGCTGGTTTGACTGATGCATGACACCTGTTCCCTTCCTCGCTGCCGTTGCCTTCTCTAACTCAAGATCAGAGGCAGGTACCCTTTTACAGCTGGTTTGACTGATGCGTGACATCTGTTCCCTTCCTCGCTGCCGTTGCCTTCTCTAACTCAGGATCAGAGTAAGGTACCCATTTACAGCTGTTATGGAGTGTTAGAGACTTCACCATACTAGGTCCAGCATCGAGAGATGGGGTCTACCTAGCTATAAATGGGTACTTAACTTTGAGTTAGGGAAGGAAAAGACAGCGAGGAAGGAAACTGGTCTCCCCAAATCTCGATGTTGGACCTATTATGGTGAAGTCTCTAACACTCCATAACCAGCTGTAAATGGGTACCTGACTCTGATCCTGAGTTAGAGAAGGCAACGGCAGCGAGGAAGGGAACATGTGTCACGCATTAGTCAAACCAGCTGTAAAAGGGTGCCTGACTCTGATCTTGAGTTAGAGAAGGCAACGGCAGCGATTTCCCTTGTTTCCTTTGTACCGTTAACTTGTAGAACTGATTCAATTCCGTTCTATTGGTTTATAAACTTTTTTTTAAAAATACGGGGGGGGGGGGGGGGGTTTGAGGGCGGGTCTGTCGTAAGCGTGTCAACTATGAATGCAAGAGAAACGCTTTTTTTTTTTAACTTGCCTCCCAAATCACAATGTGAAATCAACATTTTTCAGTCAAGAAAAAGTACGGTTCTCAGTTTTGGTAATAAATTTCCAGAATTTGATTTAACCGGTGAATAAACGCACAAGAACCTACTTTTCTGCCCACGACCTTCGTGGCATCATAGCTTAGATATAGCAAATACTTGAGTCACCTCTGCTTTGCGGGGTACGTATTCGTAACGGCCGAATACTGATTTATATCATAAACATATATATAAAACCAATCCTGGATGATCCTAACGTCGGAATCCGTCGGCTTTACAATTCATATAATAAGTTTCAAGTAAGACTCCATTTTTGCACCAATACGTCATTGGTACAACTAGACGTCTACATGAGAACGAAATACATAGTTATCTAAAATCATACTTGCTTCTTTTTCCCAAGAAATATCACTAGAATGCTGTTGACCCGAGTCCTCATCTTGCTAACAGACGGACGGTCATACACAATAAAAATATACCCGCAACACGGGTTCGAACGCCCAGAATCAATGGACTGATTCTTGGGCACTAAACTCCTCAACCCCAGCTATGACGTAGACTGACTGACTAGATACACGTGCGGTCTGCATAACCCCCTATACGCCTTAGTGCACAACCGTGCGCTAATGAAATCAAACTCACCAATAAGACTTACTCTCATGTGAGTCGGTGCGCAAAGTTTCTTACAGAGGTAGGACAACATATTTAATAATATGATACTACCTTCATCTGTAAAGGAGTGTAGAGGTCCACGAAAAGGGCTCTACAGTGGGTTTGTGTTTAATCCCATAATTGTAAGCACAAAATCAATTGGTAGTCGGTATTTCCGGGATACATGATTTAAATAAGTGGAGAAACATGGGTTAGAAAATATTAAACAGATTCATGTGCATAAAGTGATGGTATCCGCATTCTTTAAAAAATAATTGATTGACCTGCATAATACGATAGTTTGACATTTGTGAACTAGAAGAAGAATAAATAAAACTAAGAATAACGAAAGGCTGTTGTCAACAGCATCTATTTTTATTACTATTGTTGCAGAGGTAGTGAGTATCAGCTCCATCATGCAGTAATCTTCCAAGGCAAATCTGATAACTTAGCTTGAACGATACTTGGGTAATTTTAAGAATGCTTTTTTTTTTTAATCACGGCATTTCACGTTTATCCGGCTGTCTTCATCAGTGGCGTGAACATTAAAGGGGCAGCATGTGTGTTGTAGCGAGAGGAAGGATATAATGATGGTGATATTATCCTGGACAAATAGATGTATCAGATGATACCAGGATAGTGCCAGATAAGAGACTGGTCTTACAAGAAATCCCTCACTCTCTGAAAAGAGTAATGGTGTATCGACATCAAAGGTATAGTCAAGCTGTATAGGTTCCTAGATGAGATGGTAATGTACTATCTAGATTCCTATGGGCTCCTCTCCAGACTAACCTTAGATAATGACTCTGCTAGGGGTAATTAACTACACAACAAGAACTTTAAACCAAATTTAAATAATTCACTGAAGACTCTGGGTACAATTTATAATTTATTTATATACAAGATCTTTTCTTCTTTGTTCTTTGTTAATTTTCAAATAAAATTCAATTGATTGCAAAATAAATTATGGGTCACTTTCATATATACATAACACATTTACAGTTAATGTCTTAAACTAATATAGTTCATATTCACTGTTTTCTTTGCTTCCTGGTGGAATCTGTCTCTATTTTTGTTCTTTCTTGTATAGATGAATATAAATGTTACTTTATGATTCATATGACTGTCAAATGTCTTCTATATACACCACAGTGTTTTCATCATCACATATACTGTTCAAAAAAAGAAACGCAACATTATTGCAGTGGTAATGGACACCAAATTTCAAACTTGTACCAAAATTTTATTTTACGGAATTAATGCTTCAATCTTGGCATGAAGAAACTTTCAGACTTTAACAATGAAATGATGTTCATTAAATTTGGTTTGGACTTTTATTCTTTGCGACTGAGGCCTCCGTTTCAGTAAGGTGTATGACCTCCTCTGGCCTCTATCAGAGAACGACATCTCCTTGACATGGATCCGATTAGCCGTTGGATCTGTTGTTGTGGGATGGCTGCCCACCCTTCCCGCAGTGCAAGAGACAACTGTCGGAGATTGGCTGGAGCCACGTCTCGCTGGCGGAGTGTGATAAGAGGTTTTGATGTTACTAAAAGTTAATGTTAACAAGGTGAGGTCAAGCTATGTAAGTACCTGAGTAAGAAATGATGATGATGTATTTCTCAGGATCCCTATCCGCTCGCTACCTCTTCTGATCTCACCCAGTATAAAGTAATTTCTGATGTGTTATGTGACTACGTGTCTAGGGTAATGTATTTATTAGGAGGAATTAATAATTTCAAACAGAACTTTAACTCAATAAAAATCAAGTAAGTAAGACTGTGTGTACGTTTTGATATTTAAAGGGATATTTATATACAATTTTATTATACCTGTACCTCACTCTTTTGGGACAGGAATGTTCAAATCAAGAAAACTGTTATTTACATAATATAAATAAATAAGTTGGAACACTGTCCATGACTCTACACAATCAAAAAGGTCACTGTAATGGGTACCCCACAGTCTGATTCAATGCTTGAGGTTAACACTAGTATATTATTGGAGAGTCTGTTCTTTTCATCATTCCCCAGGAAATTCTTTTTAATATTGTGGATGGAATTGCTATGAATTGTCATATGCCCATGCTAAGGGACTTAACTTGTCAGCCTGTCTGATGCTTTAGGCTCCAGAATTTACAAGATCACTCAAATAGTGTTGCTCCCTGGATGCAGATACAGCATGTGGCTTCCATGTATTTTGTAAGCAATCACTGGCCACAGGTTCTGTCTTCTTCAGGGTTACTGTAGTAACTTTGTACTGGTAATACAACCCTGAAATGAGAAGGCAAAGTTCCTCCCTTATAGAACCTGTCTATAACAATTCCACAACTAATTAATAGTAATCTTACCTGGGGTCAGCCATGTGTGCTGACCACTTTGCACCAGACTCTATATTTCCTTGACTACACTCAGTCCTGTGTTGTCATTATTTTCCCCATATGGCATCAAAGCCACTGTTCCTTAAGCATTGATTGTCTTCCATAGAATCAGCAGGGGTGTACAAATATATCTTGTGACCTGTTAATTACTTCTTCCAAACATTCTATGCATGGTTTCACATGTTATTTGAACACCGTGTCACTCCAGAAGCCACTATCAATTTATTTGCTCCTGGACTTACAGTCGCAAAATTGTATGGCAAATTTACAAACATATTTATTTTTCACTTCCCAAAAAGCCTGCTTTGGACACATTCCTACTTAGGTCATCGTAACCTCTCCCAAGTAGCAGTATCGAAATAAAATAGGCGGCACACACAACCGGTGGCCTACATGTCAATATTTGATAATGAAACGGCCAACTGACCTCTATCGTTCTATCTAATTTTCTTTTGGTTATTCCTTAACAGTTTCATTTGGGTAATTTTTTTGTAATTAATTGTAGGTCTACCCTGATCTAAAATATCAGTAAATTAAATTTTTCTAAGTCAAGATAATTTTATTAAGTGGGAATCTTTAGGTTAATATATTAATCAATATCAGCGCTATAATTCAAGATATCCCTTTCATTCTAATTCCCTTTAGTTATTGAGAAATAAATTCTTTAATTTTGGTCAAAAACACAGAATCGGCATTTTTGCCACTACAACCAAGATTTCTTGTCTCTACCAAAAACGAGGTAACAATTTGATTGGTTGTTAATTTTGACTACGTCCTTCGATAAATATTAGGGTGGGTGTGTGTGTGTATGGGGGTAGTAACTTTTAACCTTTGGTAGTAGAAAAATTCAAATTCTCTAGTTACATTTTTAGCGGTAAATTTGACTGGGCCCTCAGACAAATTTCAAATATTGTAGTTATTTATAGATTGTAAAAATACGTTAACTAGGTTTTGAAGCGGGGAAAGTTGAGCTCGTTGTGATACAGATTCACTTCATCACACGGAGTCGTCTGTCGAGTTCATCCCATAAGTGTTCTATGGGGTTCATGTCTCATGACATGGCTGGCCACGGAATGGTCTGGACGTTGTTGTCAGCGAGGAACTGGGTGGTGAGTTGTGCCACATGAGGTCGAGCGTTATCCTGCTGAAAAATCGACTGCTGAAAAATCGACCCTCGTGCAGCCAGAAGTGGAAGGACGTGAGGACGAAGAATTTCAGCGACGTATCGTTTGGCATTCAGGCGTCCTTCAATTTGCACCAGGTCACTTCTTCCCATGAAGTTGATCGCCCCCCACATCAGTACACCTCCACCACCTTTTGGAGGAGCCTCATCAACGCTGTTCTGGGCGTAGCGCTCATGGACTCTGCGATAAACTCTTCTCCGTCTATAGTGTCGCTGGAGCACAAAAAATGATTCATCACTAAACCAAACCCGTCTCCAGTCATTCCCAACGGTCCATTGACGATGCTGGTTCGCCCACTGCAGTCGGTTCTGGCGATGCCGGTCCGTAAGAACAGGACCTCTGTAGGGTCTTCTAGCTCAAAGACCAGAGTCGTGCAGCCGGCTCCTGACCGTTTGATCTGATATTCGACGAGCTGCTGACATTGACTGGACTGTAGAGGACGCAGATGCAAGTCGATTCCTGAGGTGACGCAGCCGTATGAAGCGGTCTTCGGCAGGAGTTGTGACTCTGGGTCTTCCACTGCGCGGCCGGTCTGCCACTGAGCCAGTTTCTTGAAATCGCCTCCAAAGGCGACTAATGGTGCTTCTAACCACATTAAATTGTCTGGCCACTACACTTTGTGACTGTCCAGTCTGTAAACGTCCAATGATGATGAGTCGTTGTTCTGTACTGAGATGAGCCATACTTGCGCATTGAATTTTCAACTGAATTTATTCGAGGAGCGTCAATCTTTTATAGGCATTCAATAATATGGTCAGAGAGTTTTGTGTTCAGTAAGTTTCACGGGATTCTCATGAACCTGCCACGAGTTATTGTCAAAAATGTTGTTTTGACCTTGACCTCTTTCATGACCTCACGAATCATGAGGTGAGTACAATTCAGGTAACCACGAGAAGTTAATGACCAGATGGACACAGTCGATAGGTTGACTGATGTCCAATCAGCGAATATCTTTTATAAAAGTAACACCAAAAAAGTTGCGTTTCTTTTTTTGAACAGTATAGTTTATTCGTAGGTGGGTTTATGGTTTTATATATGCATTTGAAAGTTGAAGTAGCCCAACACTGAGCTACTTATCTGAAACAAACTCCTTCCTAGGCCTCGTACAGCTATTCAACAGCTGTGGATTATCCATATAGACATTCAGGGGTCAAGTGGAGCTCTTCCTGTTAAATGGATAGAATCATATGTACAGTGTGTGACAGAATGATGATATTTAAAAATCAATTAGTCACCAGAATAGCAATAATAGTGTCCATGTTCGTAAATCAACCTAGGGATACAGTAAAGGGTTTGATCTATTTTCGTTTTAGTCATTCCATCCTCCAGTTTGGATAGATTACGTGTCAAGTGTCCTAGCGTAATAAGAAATGCTATCAATCTGTTAGTGTCAAGTGTTTTCCTATTAGTTTTGTGGATAGTACTTTCATCAACAAAGGAGCAATTCAATAAATTTATGAAATTTTAGCTTTCATGATAAGTTTCACTAGGACTTTAATTCCCTTATTTCATGTAGCTCATAACTGTGATGTTGTTCATAATAGAAATGTTCTCAAATGAGTGTGCATAAACGTCTATTGTACAACTTTGGAGAATTTCGCCTTACAGAAATTAGCACAATGATTATACTATACATTGCTAATCATTTTCTTTTAAACTACACAGTAGATAATAATGCCATTGACATATATTTATTTAAATAACAACTCGCTTTAGGGCTCATCACGATAGACAGGGGATGGCTTTCAATGGTTACGTAGGCAGTCTGACTACAGTCACTTCATGCAAAGTGTGCAACGGAGGCCAATAGATATATAATGCCGTGTGCCTAGTGTACCCATGTAGTTAATGCAATATCTACAAGGCGGCGAACCAGTTTCCCTGTGTCATTCAACGGATTGAGTCAATCCCCCTGTATAGAGTGGTACTATGGCGGATAGTGCACTAGATAGACAACTAAGCCCAAAAGTAAGTTTGTGCAAGCACCAAAATCGTGTGTAGGCAAGGCAAGGTGTGCAAATAGTAGTAAATCTCAAATATAGTTGCACTGGTGGACATCCTTAGATATCATCTGCACCGATAGGATCCTCCATCTAGACATAGGCATGCTTAACATGTGTTTACCTCATCATAAATTAAGAGCTCTATCAATATGGATATCCACTGGCCATGTATCCTGATAGTATTATCCGAGACTAGGTCCACTTTTTATCCTCAGCAGCGAAACAGGGTGCTAAAACTAAAAAGCAAAACATGGTTTCACATGCTCCACTACTTCCTGATGGGCTTAAAACTTCGGACTCTATCAACATATCCAGCGTAAATCTAATTGCTATCTGTCTTCCCTAAGAGCAACTGATGTTACTGCCTATTTATCGAATTTGGGTCCCTTCTTTGATAATCCTCAGGTAGATATCGCATGGTTAGTTTGCACAACCTGCCTTCCTAAATAAATCAGAGGTCAACATATCGAAACTTTTGTTGAAGATCTCGAAGTATCCAAATCCTGGATCGTTCTACACGATTTGTACCAATTCTAGCTGAGCAGTTTCAAATCATGTTCAGAACATTAATAGTTCCACGGGGGATGTTTGCGCGGATGCATGGCATAAAATTATTGAACCAACAAAGAATGAAGCCGATCAGATATGATTATTACGACTATGTCCATAACACATTAGGAGTGCAAGCGCGTGATTGCAAGTATGTCAGGAATATAGAGTGCAGCAGGGAATGGTCCAGTCTTCTCTACTGGAATTGCAAAATGTAAGACTCCATTGAGACAGTAGTCATATGTATTCATGGAATAGCGCTTCATAATCGGTGGACCTTCCGCGTAAACACAATTAACAGTAAGCATTAGTTGTGTGACGTTCTATAAATATTTATAATAGTCAATCGAAATATTGTGACTTGTTTTCCCACACTGCCGATCTACGGTGTTATATATCATAGTGCCGACAAAGTTCAGGACCAAGCCACATAAGTTCAGTATTGAAACGAATACCAAACTGGGGGGCTGAAATAAACTCGAAAAGGTCGTTCCCACAACGATCAATATAACATGCTTGGATAACTTTAAGTGACCGATTCCATTATTTTATTCACACCAGACAGTACAATTTTAATTGTAAATGTACAACTCCGCACAACAGGACCATTTCACTTACTCACGCATGAACAAGTATAAAGACTCACTATGAGCCACTTCTACAAGTCCTGACATAATCTTGATTCCTCTTTCTACCTTTAACCAGTGTATTAAACATATAAAACAGGTTTAATATGTCTTCAGCGCCACAAGAACACTCTTGTCTCTTTAAACATTTCCCATCATTACTCTAAACTAGCCATTGGGTTAGTAACTCACACACAAGCGTCCCTATATTCCATGGTCAATACAACGTACGCGTCCATCTTTCTTCTCTCCCAAAACTGCTCACACTGTCATGTGCGCAATACACAATATCGTACAAAGCACTATCGTGCAGGCCGCTCATCAACGCAACCAAAATCCTATTATTATCCCTCTGCGAAGTTTGTGCGTGCAAAGCAAATGTCCTGACATATCGCCTCCCCCCCTCACACCCTCGATACAACTGAAAAACATTAGTTTTTCTAGTCAGGCAATTAATATAATGAGTTTTTGACACCCGTGCGAAGATTCACTATAAAACTCAATTTCTCTCTCTCGCGACTTACATCAGCACCAAACTGTTAATACCCTTATGGTATATGAACCGTTAAACCACAACAGTTCACACATGGATATCATATCTAAATATTTGCCAACCATATGATAAGATAGGAGATTTAAATAAAAAAATAATGCGTCTCCACGTATATAACGTAACGATGTAATTAATAGAGTAATTATATGTCTCCATAAGTGTGCATTCATACAGCACGAGTTAAACAATCTGGTACTGTGTTTGCATAGGTGATCCAACTGTCCCAGCAATTAAACACGCCGTGTGTTATGTAGAACTGACCTACTTTCCCCTACAAGTATCCTCAGTCTTCTGCAAGTACCGCACGATAACACATATGCACTATCTCAATTTAGGTCCTCTTTAAATATACAACCAAATGCTGAGTCCATACAAATTGTATTAATCCGAGATCTAAGATGCGTTGGCCATTTGCGTCCTTGACTAGCCCGCTATTACGGGTGAGGAGAAAACGTATCCTCTAATGAAATAATCTTGTAAAAAAACCATCGGGTGGAAGACGTGCATTGCGGATTCGTCAAAAAGTCTGTAAATAATGTTGAGTGATTATAGTTGAGTCTGTTAAGTGTAAAAAGTGTAAATATGTTTTAGCCAATAACACCGGAATTTCCAAGTCTCAAACGTAATTTAAAGTCCATTACCCACTAGCGTCTCTTAGAACAACAATCTCCTCCCTGAACCAAAGAGTATAACCAAGGACCGCCAGCATCAGAATAAGAATGTTCTGCTTGTCCAAGTAAAAATGCGTTAAATGGTATTTCGGCACATCAAAGTGCCATATCATAGACCAAACGAGAATGGAAATTCTGCAGATGAGAAAAGGGCCCGTCTTAGGTCCCTGGTATCTTAGTATTAGGATTTGTAATCGTAACTATACTATCTTTTGATGATATTATGTTTTTGCTCTCGTAACAGCAGGGTCCATAATAGTATCTCATTCCGTTCTTATCTAATTTATGAGTTCAGGCATAGTCTTAAGAGCTGTAATACAGGGATGATAATGTCAAAGGGTCAGATGAACGATACACCAAATAGATAGGGTCCATTCCCTTGGGGGGGGGGCCAGAACCCCCCCCCCCCCCACAGGAAGCTGCATACTTGCTCTATGTAGTGTAACTTAAATGGTAAACTGCAATGTGCGTAATAAAGACATGTACTACAACCTCTGGCAAAAAAACAGTATACGGAAAGGAATGTCTGAAAAAAGAAAATAATAAGTTGCAAAGAACCACCTGCCCATCCATGATAGGTCGTAAATAGAAAAGACTAGTGGATAAGAAAAAGTACAACTCCACATGTGAAGAAAAATATAAGAATAGAATGAACTTCACAAAGGAATATATAAGATGATCAAGTGATAAGTCTCCACTTCCTGAAGAATGAAACCAGACGTTGTGGTGCACCTAACAATCGATGCACTAATCTTGACTTACCTAGACAGTAATAACAAACACTGAAAGTATCCATATCTATATGGAAGACCAGATATGCTTCGTGCCGCATCGATATTAAGACAAAGTGAAAATTAAAATGAGCGAGCATAGACATATTATGCCACATGAAGAATTGATTGCTTATATAGAGAACATGCAGCCGTGGAATGCAGGAACAATGCACGTACGCATCTCAGATGGTGCGGGGATGGTGGTAAATGTGTCTGCATCTGCATCGGTAGGCGCGAAGTTTTTTTGAAACAGTTCGTTACACCACAAGACAAGCTCATCCACTTTCGGCCATGAGGACGAAGTGGGAAACAAAAGTTGTTGGACTGGGTTATACTGGACTGAATAAGAATTGTTCACTCAGTCCCCATTTTCATTATGTGGTTTTGTGTTGGACTGTCGTGCATGCTGATCTTCAAATATCCCCTGAATATTACCAGAGCATGCAGTCTTTGGCGGCATGTCGTACCCAATCTAAGAATAGTGCTACAGCATTGCCACTACCTCATTAAAAAGAAGAATTAACCTTATTCATTGGTTTAGTCAAATGTGTTGTCATCCCCATCACAATCTCTCTATCGTTTATATGGCATGACGTTATAATGAATTCCAGGTTGATCAAATAAAGCTCTTTCTCCTCAATATAGGATAGTAGTAATGAAAATCGGATGAAACTCATTATCAATGTCATGTGGGCATTGTCCAGTCTCCGATGAAACCAACGAGAAAAGATCCATGCATTACGAATAATCGAAGGCAAACGCGAGTATGGATGGAAATTATATCTCCCATCGAAAAGGAGACTTTCCTGTATGGTTATCCTTGATGTATATTTGTAGTTGACAATATTTTATATCATTTCGCTGAGAGGGGATGCAATACATAGTCCCCCAAAGAAAGTAATCTCTGTTAGTGTGATCAGAGGATGAAATCGCGCCATATACTAATCATTCAATATTCGCTTCTGCGTGCGTACTGAGCAAGTGCACTAGAATACAATTGTGGGCTGCTGGTGAATATGTTAAGAAAATAAACTTAAACTCCTTACTTGTGATATCACTGATGCAGCTCTGTATTTGTGTTTCTCCAAGCGTTAGCCAAAGACGGGTGATCTCTCTCCACTTAAGAATATCATGTTTTAGAACATTCCTTAACACCATTTATGTTACCAATAATCAAATCACAACAAGGTCGATCGAGACCAGACAGGTACATCACTCTAACTTTTCCCGAAAAAGAAAGGAGTATCTATACCACATATGCCACGATCGGATAAGAGATTCAATATGTTACCACCCGAAAGTCACGCACTTCACTGAAGTACCCTGAAAGCACAAGTAAGGAGGAATTAGTGCCTCCTTAGTCCAATGGTGGAGCATCATCACTGTCAGGTAAAATAGAAACGGGTGTGTCAAAAAACAAAACCTCTATGTGATCAACGAGGGAGCCAACCCCATCATTTAAAGACAAAACTGGCAGAGCATGTCCACATCTCAGACGTGGGTAGGATCCAGGTTGAAATAGAGTTCATACAGTCTCTGTGCAATTACCACTATTTTCCAGATCAAAAACTACATTGCATTGGCGTGAGCTATTATTCCATCATTATATGAAATATAATTTACATTACCAACGTTAATATCTGACAAGCGTGTTTCGCTTGTGATCTTCCTCTACTTTAGACTCATCTAGAAAAAATGTGTTCCTCTCCCGCATCCACTGACAGTCAGACCGATAGTACCGAACCTTTTTGTCCGTGCGAGCAAGAATTCAATCACGAGTAATGGTGGTTGAGACATGATTGTTTGTTAATGTAATTACGTGTATTAATAGTAATCATTTACGGAGGGAGCCGAAAATGATGTTGTGTAATGTGTAATTATTATTGGAGTATTGATTATTTCTTTGCCATGAATTAAACTATATGGTTAAAGTTTCGCCTCTCTTCCACCCCGTGAGGGCGAGCAGCGATTATGATGAAATTGTATCCGCCTCTGTATGAGTTTTGAAAGTCTTCCTTATATCGCCGGTCCGGTGCGCTACGCGTGGCGTGATCTAATCATGAGTGACCGCACAAGGTGAGGGCAAAGTTATCTAGGACCCGTTCGTCTTACCTAAAGGCAAGTTTGGGTGGCGACCGACTCGGAATTGTTGAGCCAATTTTTTCCATTTCTCCTATATCGGTAGGCTTCCTTTCTTGAAATGAGAACATTTCAGTATTTACCGAAGATAAAATGTTCCTCCTTAAGACGAGTATCATAAAAGACCTTCAAAAGATATATCGCAATATTAGACAGTTTCAAAATCCATTTGGTATAGCGGTACGACACATCTTTTCACATGAAGACACAAAGTCCTCGACATCCTTACCTTCCACAGGACCCATCGATTTAAATTTTAAACGATATCCTTCCTCATCTAAACAATATTTGCGAAGAAATACTGATTTTATGGATTCATAGTCGTTCCTTTGTCATCGGCAATGTTAAAAAAAGTCTGTAAACTTTCACCAGTAAGTAACCCGACAAAAATGTTCAGCCATGAGGCCCCTTAGGTAAATTTAAAGCCGTAACTCTTGACATCAAATCTCAAAAGAAAGAATCCTATATCGTCATGTAATGAAAAGAAAAATTTGGTAATTTTAAATTAATGATCTAAATGACGATCCTGTACCAGATGATTCCCGCTAAGAAATACGAAGATTGTAAACGCAATTTTTCTAACTCAAAAAGTTTTTCTCTTTCAAATTTTCGCTTGGTTCTGCAGCAATATTCTGCTAAACGAATTATCTTTTCCATTCTCTCATGTTCCCCCTCTTCTCTATTTCTTTCTTCTCTTTTTTCTTCTCTCTCTCTTTCCTCTCTTTCTTTCTTTTCTTCTCTCTCTCTTTCCTCTCTTTCTCTCTTTTTTTTTTCTCTCTCTCCTCTCTTACTTTGTATTCTGCAATTTCTTTATCTACATAAGATATCAAATCATCACCCGAGAAACCACAGTCCTTCCCATTTTGTATAAATCCTGCCTTAACTTTTACAAAAGTCACCATAATGGAATCAAAGAGTAATGGGATATAGATGCAAATTGAATATCTATCCCACTTGTAGTTTAAATGACTATACTTATCGTAAGTAATTCAAACCTGTTTCAAAACCAACTGTATGTACAGTATTTATTCGTTTTGTGTGATATACTTGTCTCTGAAGTATATGATACTTATCCACTACTATCCCAGAATATCTGAAATCATCGTATATGTTAACATATCAGCAATTAACAATATAATATAATCATATTCAAGTACTAAATATCGCCATTACTACCTATTTAAAGCATGCCATACTATCACATTAGACAAAAGACTAAAAGACAACGCTGGAAACAAATAAGGAAAAGACAACAGTGTAAAAAGTCATAAAATTATGCAATATAATAAAACAACCGTTTCCACCGCCAATGAACAGTACAGGACGAGATACAATCACATAGAACTGATGTACATTATAAAAAGAAAGTCAGAGCAGACCTACGGGTACAAACGTAACCCTGCTGAACTAAATAAGAAATACACGACAGTATGTTACTTGACAGCACAGCTAAACAAATAAGAAAATATTAATCTCAGTCAGAGCGGAAATACGACAGCACTAAATGCTGAATCCCTGAAAGAGATCAATAAAATCAAAATCTATAGAACGACGACAACTAAATTCATCCGAGGATATAACTGAGTGTCGTCCACAGGAAAACATTGAACATAAAAGATACACAAAAACAAGATGTGCCTGACATTTTTAGGACCGGAGACCATGACCTTACAAACATATATTCACTTATATGATTAAAATCCACGACCGCCAATCCTCGTTGTAGACAAGAGCATTCAACCTCGCACTGTAGCCTTGAACCTATGCAATACACCAGGGTCAACGACAGAATGTAAAGTCGAGTTCCAAAACACGTATGAGCGTACTGTTCAAGACGTTCCCCGTTCCTGATTAAGAAATCGAAGTGGTCAGCAAATCTGTTTGATGACGCACGTAAAAGATTAAATCACCTTTCTGACCATTGCAGACAAACGAAATGATTTCTCGGACATCAGATTGAAAGACTTGTCAGACTTGAAAGACTTGACAGACTGGTTCTGGATACCGTCACGATTCTCACGATTCATATTATTCGTATAATAAATGTCCCCTGGTAAGATTAATTTAGGATTTACAAGTCCGTTAAGGTGACCTTGATGTAATGGTTCATTACAACGATTCAACGTGAAATGGCCTCGAGGTGACACTATTCTTCATAGTAACTATTGACCGCAATATATTGTGTCGAAATTTCATATCTGTTCGTAGGCAGTCAAATGTCCCTGTTTCAGCACTTCAATAATATATTTGTTTGGTAATAACGTTTTCCCCACAGTCCAAGGTCTTGGCATGAACCTCGCACGAAAAAATTGCGATTCTATTGATTCTATAAATTCGTGAATATCTTGTGTATATTTTCTATAGTACAGCATTGTACATCTTCCAAACAATTAATTCTCTTCTCCAACGAACGAGCCTCCCATATCTGTGGCGTTATAAAGTTTATATAATATTCAATCGAATATTGTGCTCGTTTTCACACTGTGTCTAGGTTTAATATATCATAGGTCCACAAAGTTCAGGACAGCCACAATAGTTCAGTAACGATAACTTCTATAACTCGAAGATTCCACACAACGATCAATATAACAGCTGGATACTTTAGTGACATTCCATTATTTATTCACATAGACAGTACATCATTACACGGCATTCATTACAAGGCATGACAAGTTAGGTAGATTCAGCCACTTCTACAATCCATAGGTCCATATAAACATTACCTCATTCCTCTTTCTACCTTTAGTTGTATTTAATAAACATTAATATGTTTCAAGACACTTCTCTTTTAACATTTCCCATATTTCTACCATTGGGTAGAACACACACACAAGCCGCCCATTCAGGGTCAATACACGCTCGTCCATCTTTTCTCCAAAACTGCTCACGTCATGTGCGCAATACACATATCGACAAATCAGTATCGTGCAGCGCTCATCAGCACCAAAATCCTATTTATCCTCTGGCAGGTGGCGTGCAAAGCCAGCGCCACATTGTGTCATTATTTATTATCAGACCTGAAGGTCTTTTATATCTGGACATGCGCCCTAATATAACTGACTATGTTGAACGGGGCGCGCCTCGCCAAAACGAGGCAACATTTTATAAATAAAGTAGCAGTGTGTAACACAAAGCCAATGAGAGTTAGTTTTATGAAATCACACTATCAGACGCGCTAACGTTTTGGTAAATAAGAGCATGATATTTCTACGGTCCCAACTTTATGTATCAGATGTTGAAGTTCTGTGAGAATTCTTTCTG
This sequence comes from Oreohelix idahoensis, assembly GCA_024509875.1. Classification (NCBI taxonomy): domain Eukaryota; kingdom Metazoa; phylum Mollusca; class Gastropoda; order Stylommatophora; family Oreohelicidae; genus Oreohelix; species Oreohelix idahoensis. The sequence goes on along the minus strand of JAMPIV010022018.1, from coordinate 443,670 downwards.
TTTTTTTTTAAACACTTTTTATCCCTTTCGACCGCACTAGTGTTTGTTGTTACCAGCGGACGTCCTGTTGGCTAGTAAGCTGAAAATTGTGTTCTTGTTTTTCAGAAAAACAGATGCTTATATTTTTAAATTTTCAGTTTTATCAGTAACGTTTGTGAGTTAAACTCAAAAGCAGAAGACATCTACAGCTAGTCCAAAAACAAATACGGTATAAGTAAATGTAAATTTTGCGGTTCCTTGTTATATGCACAGTCCCAGGTGTATCTTTCATCCTTAATATGTGTTGAATTTTTATGACTTAATGCAGATACTTATTTATATTCACGTGGCATACACATATTTATTTTACGCGGAGAGCGATAAATACACCACCACCTTTACACACACAGACCCCTGTAATTATATTTACCCCTTTTTGTCTTGCTTGCATTCCTTTTAATTTCAAAAACATCATTTATACAGCATAGTATAAATAGAGCACTTACACAACATATGCCACTCAAAAATTACTTTAACGGAATCCAACCACAACACGCTCCAGAGTGCCAGCTATGTACCTATCTTTTGAAACTGTTGAGCACCACCTTTTTTTAGCCCAGCACCCGATGATGTTAGGAAAATGCTCCATATTCCGAGGCCAGATAAATGGAACACCTTCTATGGAGCAAAACAACAACTTGCGAGCACATGCAGATATCACTACATGACATTGGGCCGATGGGCGAGAGCCGAAACGCCGCTGTGTGAATAACAACAACAACATAAATGACTTGGTTAATCTTATGAACAGTAGATCCTGCCATATATTTGAATATGAGGTTCCAGCGGCCTGGGTTTCTTTGATTACTGTTCCTCTCCGTGTTCTCTTTGACCTGCAAACTTGTCTCATTCCCTGAGAGTTCCATTGGAGGGTATACGGTTGGGTATTTTCTAAGTCCAACACAAAAGTAGGAATCTTCAACTTAGATGTCAGGACTGTCTTATTGAAGGCTCTGAAACATGTGGAACGATACAGGTGACAGCCAGAAAGGTACAGGCTTTCATGCATGCTCACTTGCGCAGAATAGGATTAAAATTGCACGACAAGATCAGAAATGTAAAACTGACGGAAAGAATTAGACAAATACAAGTGGAACAAGACGCGAGTACAGGACGTTCGCATGCGATAGGACACACATTGAGAAAACCAGGTGATATCTTTACAAGACAGGTCATGTTCTGGATAAGAGAAATAAAAAGAGACCCACCGCCGCCCCACCCCCCCCCCCCACCCAAAAAAAAAACAAACCGGAGAAGCGCATTAGACATAGGCAGGAAAGGGGACACAAAAGACATGGAAAAAAAGCCTTAGACGGATGGCACAGAACATGAGTGCTTGGTATTTACACATTGAAGACCTGGTCTCCACGGAGAGCTGAAAAGCAGTGAATGTATGAACGTCCTACCTACTTCCGCCGTCTTTCTCTAATCTCCAGGTCTCATGTCTGGTTCACCTCTCTGTATCAGTAGTTGTTATTACTTCTTGACATCTGATGCGAAAGATGCACTGAAGACTTGTTGATAGTCTGAGATGATAGTCTGAAGTTTGGACAACAGTTTTTGGCGACATGCCATATAACAATAAATAATGTAGCTGTAATTAGCTTGCGAATGGTACTTGACGCTCATAGAAAAGCGTAACAGAAAGTCCAAAACGTGACATAGTAAATAAAGCGGGTCTCTCTTATCAGCCAGTCAAAAAAAGTGTGATAAAATGCCAAGTACAGAGCAAAGGTAGCAGTATCATTCTGTTTTAACTGTTGTGTCATTATCATTATCATCTCATTTTTTGGCTCCTTATGGAGCTACCACTGCAAATTTACCCTCGAGGAAGCCTGCGGCAAAGCACAAACGCAGTGGTTTATGTAGCAATTAGTTTTACGTGGTGAAGTTGCCAGCCGCATGCACAACTTCATGTTAGTCGCCTATTACGACACGTATGAGGAAGCAGTAATCCTTTTCTTTCTTTGACTCCTCTAAGACCCCCAAAAACTAAAAGGCAACAGTTTTCTGTTTTACCGTACATGCATGATTATTTACAAAATGATGACGGAAGTAAATAAAAAACTGGAATATATTTTTAAAATTTTTTTTAATTCAATATAAAAGTTCTTTGATGACAACAATTTTTGTGAAAGTGCGTGGATTTGTTTCAAAGAATGTTCCCTGATAAAAAAATGTTTTTAACAAAAACTTTCAAGTTTTCTTGATTTGTTCCTTGGGTGAGGGCAACAAAGAGCTGGCCGTGTCCGAAAACAGGTTCAGGAAGGAAAACTCCTACATGATCAAAAGATTGTCCTTGCGCCTTATTGATCGTCATTGCAAATGCTAAAATCACTGGGAATTGACGACGTCTCATCCTAAATGGCAAACTGCGCTTGCTCGGTTCTAAGTCAATGCGAGGAATTAAGACTCTCCCTTATTACTGCCAGTGATAATTTCTGCATCAATCGAATTCCGTGCAGCTCGTTTTGCAGCCATCTTTTCATTTTGATCCATAATAATAAGTCTGCAAATACTTTAAATTAAAATTTATGTCTTGAAGAAACAATCAAAGACTTACATTTTAAGGTTATTAAAATGATGAGTTAAAACTGGGTTCTACACCGACTTTTCTTCGTTGAGTGTTACTATTTTCGGGAGAGTACATATAAGGGAAACAATACAATTAATATCTAACTTTCAACCGCAGTTGCATCCCCTTAGATGTGACCGACGTACAAACGACGAGAATTATGTTATAGTAATAATATGTTGACATGTATATCAATAATGGGCAGGTACAGTTAACCTCCTAAAATGTTTTCTGAACTGATAAGCATTTTCTGCCCTGCTGAATTGAAAGAAATGACTCTTCCGCTAAGATACGAAAAACTGTAAATTATGTCATTATGTAGTAAAGGAAAATCGGAACCTCCTGAATAGTATAAATACATAGCAGAAAGAGAGTACTGAACGGGAATACAGTGCAGCATACAGTGGGGGTATTAATTTGTAGAACATTGATAGGACATATACTGAATAAACAATCAACTAGTGTAGTCAAACATGCTCTTGACTGAAACCCACAAAGGAAGAGAAAAATGCGGAGACCAAAGAGAAATTGGAGAACTTTGAAAAAGGAAGCCAAAGCTACCGCGTTATCATAGGTACATTTGAAACGGACATCCTTAATTAAAAAGAGGTGGCTAGCAGCAGTTGCAGCACTGTTTTAGCCATAGAGTCATGTAACTTAAAGGAATCAGAGAGAGAAAGAATGAGAAAGATATTAAAATACACTATTATATTACAGGGCAGAAGTAAAGCATACGCCTTTGCCTTGGAGCCTTCTTTTCAGCCAAAAAAATGTCGTTTGTGTAATGTACGTGGTGTGTTTAGCATGTTAGCTTTTCAAGTGATGTAACCATTGGTGTACAAGATCATATTTCTTCTGTACTTCCGGTCCTATGTATTTCCTGACAGTTCTGTTTTTGGCTTTCTATACTGCCTTTTTTCTCTCATGTATTTAATTACAAAGTATTCTGACTCTGTTTCTGTTATGACGTGTACAGTGGAAGTGTATTACTTCTTTCTACCTGTGCAATGTTTTCCCTTTCCTTGAAGTGTTTTTTCTGTTGTGAAGTTAGTGTGCCTATTCTTTCTTTCCCTCCCAGGAAATACAAGGGGAGAAATTAAGATCATTGTACAATAATTACTACAAGGTTCATTAGGACTATAAACATTACCACGAAAAGGTTAGATATCAATCAGTCAATACCCTTTAGCTCCCCGAGGAGCATAGGCCCTCAACAAACACATACCAAGTCTTCCTGTCCTGTGCCATCCGCTTAAGTTCTTTCCATGTTTTCCTCATCATTTTCACCTCTGTATCCAGTTCTCTTCTCCATGTGTTTTTTGGTCCACCTCTGCCTCTCTTTCCCTGTGGATTCCAGAACAAGGACTGCCTTGTAATGCTATCAGCAGGTCTCCTCAATGTGTGTCCTATCCATCGCCAACGTCTTCTTCTCAACTCTTGTTCCACTGGCACTTGTATGGTTCCTGTCATCCGTTCTACATTTGTGACTTTGTCTTACCATTTCAGTCCTTCTATTCTACGCAAGCACCCGTTTATAAAAGTCTGTAGCTTTTTGGTTGTTGTTTTTGTCGCTCTCCGTGTCTCAGAGCCATATAGGACAGACTTGACATTTGAGTTGAAGATTCTTATTTTCGTGTTGGGCATGATATCTCTTGTACTCCACATGTTTCGAAATGCAATGAAATCTCCTCTTGCTTTTTGTATTCTTGTTTTGAAATCATTGTCTGTCCCTCCAACTCTGTCTATATTACTGCCAAGATATGTGTACGATTCTACATCCTTTAGTGGTGTTTCTTTAAGTTCAACCTTGTTATCATTTCTTACATTTATTCTCATAATCTTTGTCTTTTCCCTGTGTATTTTCAGGCCCACTTGTTATGACCTCTCATCGAGAATGTTCATTTTCTCTTGCATCTGATTATGGTAATGGGACAGAAGAGCCAAGTCATCTGCAAAGTCCAGATCATCAAGCTGTTTAGTCAGATTCCACTGGATTCCATTTCTGTTGTGTGCTGTCGATATTTTCATAACCCAATCTATTACTAGTAAGAAAAGAAATGGAGACAAGAAGCATCCTTGTCTCACTCCGGTTCTAATCCTAAACGGTTCTGTAAGTTGTCCTTCATGAAGAACTCTGCATGTCATGTCTTCATAGGTCTTCCTTATTAAGTTAATGATCTTCATGGGAACTCCATAATGCCTCATCAATTTCCAAAGTGATTCTCTGTCTACACTGTCAAATGCCTTTTCATAGTCCACGAATCCGATGTATAGCGGTGAATTCCATTCCTGACGTTGTTCAACTATTATTCTCAATGTGGCTGTCTGGTCTGTACAGGATTTGTATTGTCGAAAACCTGCTTGTTCATCTCACAGTTGCTTGTCTATGGACTCTTTTAATCTCTCATGGATGATTCTGTTTAATACTTCTCCTGGCATTGATAGTAACATTATTCCTCTACAGTGTGTGCACTCTTGTAAATTTCCCTGCTTAGGCAACTTGACCAGATAACATTTCTTCCGTTCTGCTGGTATTTCTTCTCTCTCCCAGACTTTGCCAATTAGTTTGTATAATATCTATGTAGAGGAATCAATATCTGTTTTGATGGCCTCTGCTGGAATTCCATCTGGACCAGCTTCTTTTCCATCTTTCGGAAGCTTTATGGCTTTCTTTATTTCTTCTCTACTTGGTGGTTCACAGCTGATTAGTAGCTCTACTTCTGCTGGCTGGATGTCTGGGGGATTAGTTGGAGCTGGTCTATTGAGAAGTTCCTCAAAATGTTCTGCCCATCTCTTCATTTGCTCTTGTACATTATTAAGCAATTTTGCATTCTTATCTTTTATGAGACCATTTGCTTGCTTATATTTCCATGTTAGCTTCTTTGTGTTGTTGTACAGGTCCCTCATATTTCTTTTGGCTGCGGCTGCCTCTGCTTCCCTTGACAACTCTTCAATATACTTCCTCTTGTCTCTTTTGATGTGTCTTCTTACTTCTTTGTTTGCTTCTATGTACACTTCATGAGCCTTGGCTTTGGAGCTTCTGGTTTTGCTTCTGTTTAAATCTGCTTTCTTGTTTTTCCTGTTTTCTATCTTGGTAATGGTTTCTGTTGTTATCCATGCTTTGTGCTGATGTTCTCTTTTTCTCAGTACTTCTTCACATGTCTCATTCCATATATTTTTTAATTGTTGCCAGTGGTCTTCCGTATCTGCTTCATCTTCCAGCTGTTGGAGTACTTGGTATTTGTTGGATACTGTAATTGCTAATTTTCCTCTTATTTCCTGATTTCTTAGAAATCCCACAGTATACTGTTGTCTATAGCTATATACTGTTGTAAATTTCTTGAGTTTTAATTTTGTTTTAACCAACAGAAGATGGTGGTCTGATACCACATCTGCTCCTCTACATACTTTTACATCATGCAATTCAATACCATAATACCCGCCGTAAGTACTTCGGTCGGTCGGTCGGTCGGTCAGTCACATTTTGCACACTGTCATTTGCGTACTTTTTCTATTTTCGAGAGAGTACATAGCTAAGGGGTTGCAACTTTGGTTGAAAGTTAGACAGTAATTGTATTGTTTCCCTTTATATGTACTCCCCCGAAAATAGAAAAAGTGCGCAAATGAAGATGTGCATGAACAATCTGATTATGGAAAGAAGCCAACAACACGATTGATAAACAGTACATGAACTGGAGTTTCGTCAAACTTCAAACGTTGTTCTCAGAGGCAGTAAGTTGATCATGGCTTCTCAGAGGCAGTAAGTCGACCAGGGCAAGATTTTAAAAGATGCACGAACAATTACGAGACACGTTGTCATAAAAGAAATGTTAGTTATTTAGTCAATTTACGGCCCATTAGATCATTATCACTGCTCCACTTGTCATTTAGGTAAGGTTACTCCATGTCTTCATATTTAATACATCCATATAATTTTATATACAAATATCTAAAGACGGTCGCCTGCAATGAAATGACCACAGAAACAACACACTATAATTAATAACCTGTCAGTGTTGACGGGTTATTGCTAGTGATGACCTAAACTCCTTACTTATGCATATGTGATCAATCTGATTCTCAGTTCTGTGGTCTGGTGATATCCATGTATTCTTTTATGTGGAAATATGCTTCCTCCTATAGCTAGTTGATTTGAAGCACAGAAGTTAGCTAATAGTTCCCCATTCTCGTTCATCATACCTAATCCATGCTTTCCCATGATTTCTTCAAAGCCGGTGTTGTCTGTTCCTATTTTCGCGTTTAGGCCCCCCATCAAAATTGAGATCTCCTTTCTTTTCTTTTTATCCAAGACATTTTGTAGTCTGGTGTAAAAGTCTTCTTTCTCCGATTCTTCTTTATCATTATGATATGATTATGAGGAGGAAAGAGCCCACCACAGTGAAGGGGTGTCAATAATACTGTCTAGGGAAGCCAGAAGGCACTTATAGTATGGTAAGCAATGGGACCCCGAATTATAACAGCAAGGTTTAAATCAGTCAAAAAGAAAGTAAATATAAACATCATTCAGTGTTATGCACCAACAAATGGTAGAGTTAGAAATAGGACACATAATTTAAATAGTTATAGCCTGCCGTGGTACGCTATCTGTGCATGCTCTATTCTACGTTATAATCCGTTCTCTACACGCACTTTTAATTAACATTAACTTAAGTGTTTTGTTTTTTGTCTTGCCTACCATGACTTGAACCATCAGGAACTCTGTTCCTATTATAGCATGTGCAGTTCATGTGAACTACTTCTTTCTTACCTGTACAATGTTATCCCTTTCCTTGAACTGTCGTTATTGCAGGGCATAGATTACTGTAGTGACGTTAAAGTTGTATGCACTTTATAGACTTTAGTTTTCTTTTGCGAAGTTTTAATTGGTTTTGTAACCTTGTTGTCTATTGCGTACTTTTTTTTTTCGAGAGAGTACATAGCTAAGGGCATAGATTACTGTAGTGACGTTAAAGCTGTATGCACTTTATAGACTAGTTTTCTTTTGCGAAGTTTTAATTGGTTTTGTAACTTTGTTGTCTATTGAGAACAGAACAGATACATTGTACAGCTTCATTAGTTGTGAGAAATCCTTGTTTGTTAATCAATAAAGATAGACGTGCGGTCGTACACACACGCGCATGCACAGCCCACCCCACACACACACACACACACACACACACACACACACAAAGAAAAAGAGAGAATACGCAGTCCTTTCTCTCGCCTTTCTTTCATTTTCGGCTGCGATACTGTAGTTTTTACTAACATAATCCTAACCTTGCTGGGGGCACCGTGCACTTTATATATGCCTTATAGCTTTATTAATGCAAATATCATATATGTGGGTGGTATTTATTCACTAGTAAACACGTTAACAACACCGAGGTAGCTGTCACACAACCCTTCCCACTTTCAAACTGCGTTGTACAGCAACCGGCTCAGTGCTTTAGAATATGGTTCATATTTCTTAAAAGATAATGTTCAGCTTGGCGTGGCCAACATTTCATTTAAGATCTAGATTTAAATGAGAGGCAGGTAAGCATAAATAAACCTTTCTACATTTAACATCGACGTTTATCAATCCAGATTACTAGTGTCTTGTGGAGAAAGACATTTTTTTCTTCAAATTTTAATTTGTTGCGTACTTCTATTTTCAGTTATCTTTTTTATTAGTTTGATAACCCATTAGAGGTTGAACGGTATTTCATTTCTTCCTGCCAAACAGAACAAATTAGGTTGATAGGAAACTTTTGTTATATATGCATAACTACTTCAGTCAATTACTTACATTTTTGGGGTGATCGTATTTAGTAAATGCTGTTTCTTGCTGCTACTTTTTAAAAAGTACTGGTTCATAAGGAATGTTTCAATTCTTATTAGCGCTCAGGAAAAAACACAAAAAAAGTTTGTCAAACCTGATAAAGCTTCCAATGCTACATCGTCAGACTGCATTGTTAACACATGTTCATTATACTTATGTTTATGTGTCGACTTCACATTTCCGTACACAGTTTCGAACATTACATAGAAAATGTGAAAAAAAATTGCTTGTTCCCGTTTCATGTTTCATATTTTTTGCGACACCATCTCGTACATACATGGTGTCGCAAAAAAAAATGTATACACACCTTGAATATTAATACAATGTCAGTTAAGATACATCCACGATTTATAATTCAAATTAAAGAGGACAGATGTGTAGATGTGTAATTTCTATTAAAAAAAAAACAAAAAACAAAAAAATATATACACAATCGATGAGATGACAGCAACCATTGAAAGAGAATGCGCCCAAATCTCAAATGAACTGCTTAATGTTGTTTGCAGCTCTGTTGAACAGTGTCTGGCCCAGAACGGCTATCAGTTTGAACACATGCGATAGCTCAAAATAATTACACATGTGTCCTCTTTAATTTGAATTATAAATCTTGGATACATCTTAATTGACATTGTATTAATAAATATTCAAAGTGTGTATACATTTTTTGCGACACCCTGTATATAAGAAAATAGACAAAGATATACATAAATATGTCTCGTGTAATATCTTGGGGGGTCTCTTATGAAACTAAGAAAGAATACGATTACTGCTTCCTGATATGAGGTTGTGCACGAGCCTGGTAACCTCATCGTGTTAAACAAATTGACACAGGAACCACTGCTGCAAGAGTAATGTGAGTCCTACAGTAGTGGCTCCATGCTCCATACGGAGCGTAAAGAAGAGTGATGATACACATATATATATATATATGTGTATATATATGTGTGTGTGTATATATATATATATACTGTATATATATATATATATATATATATATATAAAAGTATATATACATATATATAACTATATATATATATATAATATATAAATATATATATATATATATACATAATATATATATATAATATATATAACCACATCTGAGATGTTGATATATATTATACACACGTACAGTGCAAATGTATACACTAGCAGCAGTGGCGTAGATAATGGATCCGGGGGCCACCGTTATTAGATGGCCTGGCTCCCTTAACCCTATAGAAACTTGTGTCATTACATAGGGGGGGGGTGGGGGGGTTATTAGATGGCCTGAGTTGTACATTACATAGGGGGGGGGGGGGGGGGGGCTGAGTTGTTAGCGGGGGACCTTAACTACGATACTGTCTAACATGTCGACGAGAAAACATGATATGGCAACAGGCCGAACTAGTCTTTAGTCTTCTCAAGTTAAAAATAAACGTACTGCAAAAACCATTTACATTCTGCTTCAGTTGCACAGGTGTAAAATAATGAGAACTAACTGTATGCTACCGGATACTTACTGTTTAGGACTGGTGTTGGTCGTTAGCAACAGAGCATAAGTAAAGAACCTTACTTGGCTTTTGTCATTTGAAGTAAACAACAGTTTATTTCATTGCTAAAAGCTAAACAATTTGTAGGGCTTGTTACAGGTTTATAATTTTCAGAAAATAACGGCATGTTACTGTGTACATCTGTGTTAAAACGTTTGGAAAGTTATGGAGAATACATATATTAAAGTTACATTAACAGCATATAAATGTTGTTGCGAGAGCATCCTTGTGGTATATAATACAGTATAATCGCGATTTTCGCGAATTCGAATTGACGTTAGCTGGGGAAAATTGCAAATAATATTGTTACTAGTGTCACTATTCATAATTTCATGTTTTTATTTTATGTTTCTCGAGCTTTATATTAGTGTTCTTATCCGTTTTTTAAAATGAACTATATTATTAAATTTTTATTTTAATCTGCTTTGCAGAAGCATCCCCATAATTTTAACGTACATAATGTCTATGTAGAAAAACTGTCATATGTCGTAAACTGCGATCTCACTGTATAAATATATATTCAAATGTTATCACATCTAAGTATTCAAACTATTTTTTAATAGCAATGTTTTGAGTAAATTTAGGCTCATTAGATATAGCTAACTGTATGAATTATAGAACTGTGCCATAAAATAATGTGCTACTGTGGTAGACCCGAATATATTTGGATTTTTTGCTTTTGTTTCATCCATGAAATATGACAGGAAACTAAATTTTTGCAACTGACAATATGTTATTAAAAGTCAAATTAATGAGCTACAGCTTTATGGCGCAGCATAAATTAACGGCTTATAATTTATCGTACCAATTGTCATTTGCTTGTTCAAAAGTATTATGTAATATTTTACAAGGGATCCGAGCAAGTTGATGCTACATACTCACGGGCAAGTAGACGCTACAAACTCACAGACAAGACGTAAAAGCTGACCATGTCTAATGTGTATGTGCGAAATACAAACGTATGCGAACTAGAAGTAGATCCTCAGGAAGGAAGGACAGTTTAGTATCCATCCTTCCTTCCTTCCTTCCTTCCTTCCATTTTTTAGTTCGTTATGGAGCATGGAACCACAACTACTGAAGCCCATGCACCGAATCATTGCTGTACTCCCGTGGTTTCGTCTGCTGTAGTAGTTTGTTTTAAATGATGGGGTTACTGGCCCTATGCCTAACCTCACACTCATCGTCCTTTACGACTCGCATGATAGAGTAGTGATCCTATTCTCCTTGTTTCCCGTGAAACACAAGGACATAAATTAGAATCATTGTACAGTAATTACTACAAGGTTCAATATGCATATAAACATTGACAGGAAAGTGATAGATACAGACCACATACGTTTAACAGTTATAATCTGCCATGTTATACTGTCTGTACAGGCTGTCATCTACGTTATAATCAGTTCTTTACACGTACGTTTAATTGCTATGAACTTAAGTCTCTTCTTGCCAACCATGGCTTCAACCTTTATTTATTATTACATTTATTGAGTTCTAAATTTAACAGTTGTTTGTGCCTTCTCTTTCCTCAAACTTTGATACCCGTGCTCTTTTAAAAAGCCGGTACCAGATATAAAGTAATATATCGATTGAATGTGATACCGTGTTGAAGGTTTTTTATAATGAATGTGTAAAAACGTATCTAAGGGATTGTAATGAAAGCCTTTCACACCCTTAGGTTTTCACTACATGTGACTAAACCTTTATACGTTCTAGCATTCTGCTGTCTTTATAGGCATCGAGATATCTGTGCTGTTAGGGGATATTGGAATGTTCAGTATTATGTTTCTGCGTGCTTTTTTAATATTAACCTTGTTAGACTAATGGCGTGGCTTTGGCTACGCTTTCTATTCCGAGTATATGGTTTTTATCATTCCTTTTTAATCTGAACCTCTTGGATGATAACACTAGTGTTTGAAGAGGGTTGACCTATTGTATTTAATCTTATCAAGTTACAAATGCGGCTGACTATCATCCTTACGACTGTATCATGAAGAAGGCATTGACAGTGGTGACACAGTGACAAACCAACAAGCATTTAATATGGTTTCAACTGCTTAGTAACAAATAAGTTGCGACGAAAATGAGCTGATCAGACAGATAAACAGATATGTTTCTTACAAGAAACATGGATAAAAATAAACGAGAAGCGTAGCAAAATTTAATATCGATTCACGTGCAAGGGAGCTTGAAATTGTAAAATTCATGGGAAAGCATTAAATATTATTTATGAAATATCCGGACGGAAGGACAACGTACAAAGAATAGCGAAAATAAGAGAGATCGCCACCTCCATCTGTTTCACCCTTGGCAAATGTTTCAGTTTATTAAACTCTAGACACTATTAGTGAGGTGGGTCACGTGCAGACAGTGACTATTCCAAGGGGTCTGTATTTGTTAAGCTGCAGGCGACACATCTTGATATCATTTCTTGTAACCTAAGAGTGCAGTCCACATTGACCTGTTCTCTTCTTGTTTTGCGTCACCTGCTGTGGTATTAGCTGGAGCGATGCATGTTCCACTATTGTCATCTTTGGTTCTGATGATTGCTACATCACATGTTTCTTTGTTAGAAGACATAGAAACAATCGGATTTTTTTGTAACTTTAATTGCCATTTTCTTTCTTGGTCTTAATGTGACATACAACTCCTCTGTGCTGCTATTTTTATATATATGTGGTGGATTTAGATGTTATGAACTGTTGTTGTTATGTATTCATAGTGTACTGATTGTGGTCAGCTGTGAAGGCCCCTGAGTATAACAATTATTAAGGTGAGTTCTCAGGGAGCCTTTCTGCTACCACCTAATGATCTCATTCAGACTTATTCTTGACTAGTATGTATGATGACTACGTCTAGTGTCTAGGGTTATGAACATGTGGCGTGATGGTAATTTAATACTAAAACACACCCACATAAACAAATATTAATGTCTATGATCAAATGAACTAACAACGTGTTTGAAATTTTGGTATTAAACTATTTTTTACAATTTTATTTTGTCCTGAACCTAGTATTGTTCTGGTCAGGATTTTCAACTCAAATGAAATCAATTTATATACATATATGCAATGCAATTACACAAAAGGGACAATCTGTCCAAACACATATTTTAAAATCTAATAATGGTGTTAAAATATTTTTAATACTACTGTTAAACTAGCACTGGATGGCGGGTCGGGATTCTGTAATCACTCCCATTCTTTATTTCACAACTTTTAATTTTAATTTCTTGGGTGGAAATAGTTTTGTTTATTTCAGTTAGGGAAACACTAATTTTCGTTGATGAAAGGTCATGTGCCAGATTATATACTTATCTAGCACATGTAGTAGCTGTCAGTTGTCACTCCGGCCAACGGCCACTGTTGTACTGGTCCAAAAGTAATAGGGTAGGTAGCGTGTACACCTATCACTACTGGAATACAAAGTCTTCTCAAATTCACCACTCAGAAATCAGGCACTGGGCTAGTGCCAGACAAAAAACCCTGTAACATGAAATTATGTTTCCTTGTTTACATCGGTTTAATCTACTATTTCCACAAATTATAATACATGCAAAATAAAAGACCTGGGTCAGATCTATCTGACCAACCCAACTCATCCACATAACAAGGTGTACCAGTTTTTTCACATTCCTCTCCTCTAGTGGCTGCACTGTATCTGCCATATTATCATTAATCTCTTTTTTGCAAACAATAAGGTGGGTGATATGTTTCCACCTGACCACCTAAGAAAACATTTGTGTTCTACATCTCTGGTAGTTTGTTATAAGATAAATCAACCTCTAGGCCCTGCAGAAGTCAGCTAGGGGCCTCGACTATATACTTACTGTCGTAATATTTATCATCTGGCAGTATCTCTCACTCACATTTTTAAATAAAATATAAATAATTTCTGCCTTACCACGAATTCAATGAATAAACACAGGAACGATGATCATGGCACAGATTCAGCTTTGCTGCCGGCTTGACTATGAATTTGTTTAAGTATTTACTCTAGTTTTAGTTAAAATTCATACTTCAGTACATCGTCCTGGCTGAGGGACAGTACTTCTGCAAATGGCGACGAGCCTTCTAAGTTTTCAGTAATATTAAATGTGTTGGCCAATGAGATCGGACGACCTCCAATTTTGATTTGAATTTGAAAAATAAAGCCAAAATTACACACTAAAGTGGTGTACCTCTGTCGGTCGGTCCGTCCGATCTTGGCGTTAGTTAAAAATAGACTTGCTTTTTGGCCTAATACATTTGCCTCTCACTCCTAAAGTTCCCCACTTGGACTTTGACCCTCCCTCTTCTGCTTCTTTTCAACAACGCGTGCAAAAAATTGTCACCGATCGTGAAAACAAAAACGAGGGTCGGTCCGACTGTCTGTACGAACCTATACAGTATTTTGTCAATATCTTTAGTATTAATGGGGCAATTTTTAAAATTGTAACATAATATTTATCAGGAGATCATATTCTATCAAACTAATTAGGTTTTATGGCCCCATTCCCAGTAATAATGAATTCCATATATTTTCCATATTATTTGGCAATTTCTACTTTTATATAAATACGCCATTTTGTCCCCTCTCCCCCGTTGTTCAAACCGAAACCACAAGTCGTTACGTCAGAAAAATACGCTACTTGGCAGACACTGCGCTGTGTGTTTGGTTATATATGTCAAACTGCGTGCCTATGAAACGAACAAGTATTGGCTTTTCGTTGCATTTTCAAATCTGCCGAAGCCAATGTCGCGCGATTTTTCACTTTTTTTTGCTTCCAAACAACGCGTGACAGTGTATCATTTTCCGTCTCTCCCCTCCAGATGAAAACCGGATAGATCGTGTCCCAATTTTCTAAATAGTTTCAAGGACGCCGGGGAAAGATAGTATTATTTATTCGTCGTTACTGTCTAACAATATCCGATGCGTTTGCAGGCGGGGCGAAGACGAAACCTCACAACTCCACTAATTTTTATTTCTACATTATTTTAACTATACAAATACTACAAATGGGATCGGTGTATCAATGTATATCATCACAATCTGCTTCTTTTGCTTTTGATTTTAATTTATAAAAACATTCTGCAGGGCAGAAGTATAAAAAGGCAGTTATGCATATTTCTTTACCTCGATGAAATTAAGATTTCGTTCGTTCGTTGTTACAGTTTTCTTTAAGTTTAAGGCGTTAAGTTGCTGATGTAATACTACTGCATCAGAGGGTGCTGCAGCATCCTTGCTAATATAATTTTCGTTATTTGTAGTCAGCAGAAAATAAGAGCGAGTGGTCTTATTGTATTTTAAGCTATTAAAGAACAAAAGGCATAGTTTGGGGTAGGTTTCATTTATGTGCAAAAAAAGGGGGGGGGGGATATTTCATATCAGTGAGCTTTATAGTGCTCCAAATACAAAACATTTGGGACAATTGTCATGTAAACGTTGCATCAACACAAGAAGGAAAAGATAAATTTTACAGTAAACTGTAATGTGCCACCATTAGATTAAATAACCATACTGAGCTCTTTATTATTCTATACGTTGTTGGATACGTGAGCAGAGAAGTATATTACGTTCAGGTCATTCACACTGCAGCTTCAGTAGGAGTTGCGCGCTGTAACTCTCGAATATGAAATATGACTGTATCTCACTAATAGTTTTCACAAACCCATTCGTATTCATATATACGTTTGTTATCAATGCATTTTGCCTACCTTGGGTCTATAGTCCACTGACCACACCGTACCATCAGTCTTCTTCTCTTTTTTACATTCTCCCCACGTCTGTCCAGGTGTATCTTCCATCTCTTCATGTTGTCAGTAATGTTTCTTTTCTGTATATACCTTGGCATCGCCATCTTTATGTTTCCCGAATGGTTTCATACGTCAATACCTGGTGAGTAACGTCAGCTGTCGGTTAGAGAGAGCCCAATCTATTTACGTTTTCATTTTCTTACGAGAAAACGTTCTTCCTCTTTGTTTGCAGAGGAATTCAAAGTATTTACAATCACTACTATTTTAGTTTTTCGTGAATAACTCCTTGAGTTCACATATATAAGGAACATGCATCATGTCCTTGCAAAACCACAGTCATATCCGCTTATCTTTGGCTCGAATTTTCCACATGTCAACAGAAAATAAAATTATAATGATTGTATAGATTATGTTAATTTCTGCGCTCCTTTCACACCCACTGTGACTACACAATTACTCGAACATCAAGTAGCATTACACAGATTGACCATTTGAATGCAGTGTTTGATTTGATCATCTGCCATTTTCGAATCACTGATCGACTACAGTGGATCTCCTGCGTCTTCTGTATCTTGTCTTGATTATACATTGGAAGAAAGTGTACTCGAAAAATTAAAATGTAACCCAGGGAGATCATTTATAAGAAGGTGCGCAGACAATAACTGAAGACAGGACCTCCAAGATGGGATACGAATGAAATGAACAACGACAGTGTCGTATATGATATACTGGGCAGGGCAGTTTTCTATGTCCCTACGACATTAACTTCTTTCCCCTAGCCTCCTAAATGAAGGATTTTACCTATATGTAAATACTTAACACATACATCACGAGTGATACATTAAAGAACTAGGTAATGACCAACGCGACTATACGGTTTATTAGTTACATATATACACATATAGGGTTAGTAGAAAGTCAAAATGATGATAGCGAAAGACAGTTTGCACACAGATTAAAGACAAAAATGTAGTTAATTAAATATGAGAGGGAATCTAAGTAAATAGTGAAATAATGATGTGATATTTTAAGTGTTACCACACTGATGTCAAATCTACACTGTCCAAAGGTCTTTCAAATTCCCCCCCCCCCCCCCCCCCCCCACTGTATGATTGATTATACACAAGTATGCACCGACTGTCCAATGTAGAAGATGTCTGTTCCCGTGTGGGTTATCTCCAAGACGAGTGCTTATTGATAAGACTTTTGCACATGTAGTAGTGAGAACTTGTAAGATGTAATGCGCCTCCACGCTTGTAATTCTCTCTAGCGCCGACATACTGTTGACATTTGTCGCGGGAAATATATCTGCTATCTGATCTTGAAAAAAAAAAACAGGCTAGACTGGACCTCTTCACGGAAATTATCTTCTGGTAACAAGTGTGTTTCGTGCAATGACACTTGCTTGAATGAATTTACGTTGCGCAATACACGATTAGAGTAGATTAACTTACTTCCTGCACTGAAGCATTGAATACCTGAACTTCGTTCATTCTATACGCTGTCGTGTAATTTGAACTATATAGGTCAGAGTGGCGTCGACTTCTACCTGTCTAAAAGGACAGCTGCCTCCCCATTAGAATATAATCCCATAAATGACTGCATTGTCACAATGAGACTGAAAGGAAATAGAAAGAGCTTTACAATTATACAAACATATGCGCCAACAGCAGCTGCCGAAGAATATGAAATTGAAGAGTTTTACAACGAACTGCAACACGCATTAGAGGAAGCAAATAAGCAAGATATTAGGATAATAATGGACGATTTTAATGCCAAAGTTGGAAACGAAAGATTAGAACATATGAAAAAAGAGTGAAAGGAAGTTATGGATTGGGCCAGAGAAATGAGAGAGGAGAACGCTTGACAACATTCTGCTTAGAAACCAACCTAGTCATCACAAATACTCTTTTTATGCAACATCCTAGAAGACTATATACATGGATGTCACCGGACGGAAAAAGCAAGAACCAAATAGATTACATCTTAATACAACAGAGGTGGCGATCATGTATCACATCCATCAAGACACTCCCAGGAGCAGACTGTGACTCCGACCATGAACGTCTTGCCGCAAACTTCGAGATCAAACTGAAAAAAGTCATTACAAGCGACATGGTAATACGATATGACACAAACGCCATACCAGAAGAGTACAGTGTCGATATTCAGAACAAATTTGACGTTCTTATGGCAGTACAGGAGGAAATGACACCAGATGAACTTGCCAACAACATCAGAAATGTTTATATTACAACTGCACAAAGGTTAATTCCTAAAAGAAGTGTAAATAGACGAGAATACATCTCAGACGAAACATTGAAATTGGTGGTAGAAAGAAGAAAAATGAAGTCCAAAAAAAGACACAGAAAACTAGGAATTATACAAGGAATACACAAAGCAGATTAAAAAACGAGTCAGGTAAGACAAACAAAAATATATATACGACACTTGCAAAAAAAAATTAGAGGAAATGCGCAAACAGGGATTGAGTAAGAATATGTTTTCCGAAGTAAGAACATTGAAGAACAGCATAGAGGAAGTCCGGAATGCAATCAAACACTTGAAATGTGGAAAATCTCCTGGTTGTGATGAAATAACAGCTGAAATGATACAGGCAGGAGGAGAAGGCAGCGCTCGTATATACCATGCATTATGCTGTAAGATCTGGCAAAGCGGAATTTGGCCCAAGGAATGGAAAAGATCAATTTACATACCCTTACCAAAAAAGGGCAACCTGAAACTGTGCACAAACTACAGAACTATAGCTGTTATAAGCCATGCCAGCAAAATACAATTACTTATCATAATGAACAGAATGCAACAAAAGCTAGAAACAGAAATTAACGAAGTACAGGCGGGTTTTCGACCTGGCAGAGGCACCAGAGACCATATATTCAATAAGAGGATCATCATAGGAAAGTGTAGAGAATTTAACGTTGACCAATATACTCGTTTCATTGAGTTACACCAAAGCTTTCACTGTATACAACATCAGCAGATATTGACTATCATGGAAAATATGGGATTTCCAAACCACCTTATACAACTCATCGCACTGCTGTACCAAGAACAACAGGCAGCCGTAAGAACAGATGGAGAAACATCAGAATGGTTTGAAGTACAGAAAGGAGTAAGACAAGGCTCTGCCATTTCCAGTTACCTGTTTAACATTTATGCCGAGAATATTATGAGAAACATAATAGATGACCAAGAATACACAGAGTTTGACCCATTTAACATCGGCGGATACCAGATCCCGGAAATCAGTTTTGCTGACGACACAGTCCTCCTGACTGTGGTCGTATGACCTACCACCATAGCATTTATTCGTGCTAGAGTCCAAATAATAGAAACTATCATTCACTGTTATAGAGAACCAGTAAGCAAGATTTTTTTTAAAAAAAAAGATACACATATATTAAAAAAAAAAAACCAACACACACTGAGTGCAGGGTGAAGTGGGGTGAAATTTAACTATAACTCAGGGGATGTAATAACAAAATCACCATTATTTTAGGTAATGTAATTAATAAATTTCAACTTGACAGCGGCAAGTGGCTTGTGCCTGAAGGAACAACTTTAAACATACATACAACTAATTACATATGATAATATACGTATGATGTCATCATCATCCACTTCCTTTCTCCACTTGGAGTCTGGGAGTACCTCTGCTTTTGGTTCTTCCGTGAGAACAAGCGTGAAGCAATCACCAGCACTTGCTGTGGTGGTTCATGAATGTATCTTTTTCATATGCTGAGGTTGCCAGCCTCATATTAATCTTTCATACTCTTAGCTAGTATAAAACCAATACAATTCAAAGTATAAAAATGTGTACAACTCTTGCTCAGGTAAATAGTCTTGGCAACTTAACACAGATACCTCGAGCACACGTCTGGGATATTATTTCTTATTCTATAATTCCGCTGTGACTTGTGAATAGTTTCTGTAGGAGTCCGTTTCCGTATTAATATTGGCGAGTTTTCTTTTCCAGTGGATAAAAGAATGCTCTAATACATTTTTCAGTTCCTAAAAATTCAGAATCCTGACTTAATTTTTTTTCTGTGGCAAGGTCCAAGCTGTCTACTTTCACGATTTTTGGAATACAGTGCAGTTTGTCAAACTTTTCCTACGTTATATCGTAAGCTCCCGGCCCACGCTTCCACCTGGCGTTTTCTGACAAACTCCCATTCAGCCCGGTTGTTTGTTGGTGCCTTAGAAGTCAGCCAATACATTCAAAGTTCATATTATGAAAACCTTTCCTCATGTAGTATTCTATATGACTCATGCGTTTGACAATTTCAAACAGTCATTCTCCGTATATGGTCGCTACATCCGACAATTATTGGTAATGTTTACGTTACAACTTTTTACATAAGTAGGTTTTTTTTTTTTTTGTAACAAGTGCCAAGAAGCACACAGAGCGATAATTACAAAGCCTGATTTAAAGTATGATGCTAATCTACTATAAACAATTCAACAACAGGAAATGTAACTGGATTGTTGATAATTATTGGCTCCACTCTGTGAGGATGGCAACTTTAATTCAGTCGTAGAACTGAACTGCAAATAGGGAATTTTCTAAAGGGCGTCTTTCGCGTAATTTAGTCTATCGCATAAAAGCCGGACATTTCACCTTAAAAAAAAAAACTCCAGTCGGACGCACAATTCAGGTATTACAAATCCAAGCGTATGGTAGCCCTACTTTACAAGGCAATCATTTTTTCTTTCTCTAAAACATCCTGGGTAAGAGAGGTAGAGTTAGACTGAAAAATAAAGAAGAGAACTGAAGACATAAATGAAAATGATGAGGAATACATGGAAAGACCTGGAACTAATGACACGAGACAGTAAGACTTGACATAAGTTTATTGAAAGCTCTTGCCCCCTGGGGATATAACACAGTTCTAATTCAGGGAAGACAGAATCACAGTGTAAATAACTTACCAGACTCGACCAAGAGATCAGATCAGGATTGAAGAAAAGAACTAATTTCAACGGATGAGCAGTGCTTATCTACGAATACTGTTCTTTCTATACAATTATATTTTAAAGCTTAATACATTGGGTGTAGGAAACGATGATCAATACAGAAAAAACTCAGAAGTTCACAGTAAGTATAATTGCAAAGAGAGAGAGAGAGTTGTGATATCTACCTCTCTGTCTTTCTGTGTATGTGTGTGTGTGTATATATATATATATATATATATATATATATATATATATATATATACACACACACATATAGAGAGAGAGGAAGAGACAAAGAAAGAGAGAGTTGGTAAAATGAAGCCACATATACGAGTTAAAATGCCTTAGCAGCACATTTTTCAGTGGCTAAATAGCAGATCGTGAGACGAAAACAACATTCAACAAGGAAACACCCGAAGATCATATTATTTCATATGAATAATTTACCTGGTGTTTATACTAAAACTGTTTAACCAGTCAGTGCCAGACTTGGGTATTAACTAAGAAACGAAACGAAGAATCAGAACTTGGAGAAGCCCCCCAAAAAAGACATTTTAGAGATATTGTTGGGACTTGAACGCTGAAGCGAAGTATCATAAGCATTACTTGGTTTGTACCTGTCACGAACATAAAGCCTGATCAGCTAGCAGAACGGAGCTATTCTTATAATAGCAAGAAAAGACCACTGCCCAATAGAAGTTGTATCTTGAGGAGGCAGATGCCAGGTCAGCAACAACAACACACAAATGTGTAACAGCGCATCAGGCTTCACTCTTTGCGCTAGATACAATCGATAATAAGCTCTCTGCCACACAGTTTTACTATAAAAACAGTATAAGGAAGAATGTGAAGAAGCGTAAGAAGAACATAGAGAAGAAATATGTGGCAAATAATTGTGATCGATATTTTCCATTGTTTCTTAAGCTTTCATAGCATTCTTGGTCGTCTTAGCATTCTGCAAGGGATTAGCACTCTCGATTTATTTTTGGCTGTAAAGTTCTCTGTCTCCAAAGAAAACGTTTCCACTAAAGCCTTTTCTGACCATCGTTTATTCCCATGTTTCCTTCTGTTACTAGGTTTATTCGTTTCTGGATTTCATTACTCTAGTGTTGCAATTTTTTTAAATTTTGTTTTTGTGGCCATTATATTTCAACTACAACCTTTAATGCGCCCAATATGTCCGCTGATTCATTTGTGGTAGCTGTATAAATTTTGTAGCAGATAACGAAAACCGTTTCCGTCAATAAATTACTATTTTGTTTCGTAACTTTTTTTTTTTTCGCATACACTCGTTTAGTGTCCCCTTTTCGATTTAGTGTCCCCTTTTCGATTTAGTGCATGTTTAATATCACAATTAATAGAGCATCGTGTTGTATTATATAAACCATATTCCTTCAGTTAAAAGCATTGCTGTGACGTTAAAAACAACCTGCAGAGAGACGGGGAAAATTATAGAAAGATAGGAAGAATGGATTCATTAAATACAGTTTAGCTGTGTGTGCTCTTCTGTTTATTCCGTTAAATTAACAGCTTGCTGTCAAATATAATAAATTGCAATATTTGATACTGTATTATTACTCGGTGGTTTTTTTCCTGTTAACACATTAAATACATTATATTATTCTCTTAAATGTGCTTTACTCAGAGACTCATAGCTATATAAGAAATGTACACAGTCAGTCCATCAAAAGTTTCTGTACATCTGGAAATATGCCATAATATAACATACGTTTCCTGTCTCAGTTGAATGGTACATGCATGGGAAAAACGAGGCAGAACTCATATTAAACAAGCAAACCCTTATGTATCAAAGCAAGAATGCCCGAAAGTCATTATGTTGGAAAATAAACGCATTATCATATTATTTACGAAAATCGTTGTATCTTTTTTCCGCCTCACCACCCTCACCCCTCATGAAAGTGCAAGCGCTAAAACATTTGTATTATATATATGTACATACTTTCGAAATTGTATCGTGCTATTGTTCCGCAATTTTAAATCCACCCACTTACTGATATATCTGTCTTAGGACTGTATCAGTATGTTTATCGTGATTACGCATGCGTATTGGTAACAGTATTATGTAGTGTAGCTGATATTAATATAATCATTTTGGACGTGGATGCATTTGTAAGTAGATGAGTCTTTTAAGTGTCTGAAATTGTACTGTGCAAAAAGTCACTAGATCGTCTAGCATAGAGTAGGTGTTACTGTGTCAGAGAACACTGGGGGTGGAGAAAAATACAAATTATCGAGTGTGTATATTTATTTGCTCTGTTTTCTCGTGTCTTTAGTGTTTTCAGTGCCTGACGGATTCTTACATTCTTCTTTTCCACTTATATGTATATGTCAAAACATTAGAATTGATCTTGTTTAGTTGTGGTTTTTATTGTTCTTCTCAAATGCCTTGTTAACTAATGTAGGCGTGCACATTCGTTCTTCCATGTCAGGATCCTACCTTAACCAGGCTAAAGTATATAGAATATATACTATATAGATTAGTAAAAGGAAATAGCGAAGAAAACTAAAACTATAATGTATATGCATTGACTGTTTAGTTAACTTACATAACTTTATGTCACAAATGGACACAGGGTCTTAAGGTGGAACATTCCTTAGTGGCAGTTTCGCGGGTTAAACTACCATCTTTTGTTCTACTTGAGATAGACAATCGTTAAAGAAAGAGAGGAAAAAAAAAGAGCACACACGTACATATACAGTTCGGTGTTAGATTTACGACAGTAACGCCCTCCACCGAGTTAGTGTGTTCACGTGAAAAGTACTTTAAAGCGTCAATGAGTTGTTTCTTTTCTAGCTCGTCCTTCGGGATCCGCATTCCATTGGAGACATTTTTAATGGTTGAATGGCAACGCTGGTTTTCATTGTGATTACCAGCTCGTCTGACTCAAAGTTCGCATTAATTGTTCACCAGGGACATGCGATTGCATGTACTGCTCTATCTGGAGTAGATATATTTTTAGAAATACACGTATGAAACGTTAGCTCTTTTGCAAACCACAGTTAGATATCGATAGGAATAGGTATTGTATATTTAAACATATATTTTATCGCGTTCACAATTGCGAAGTGGAGGGAAAAAAAGATGTGCCAATGTAACTTTTGTTCATCCTTCACAAGAATCAGCTCAGAAACTACCAGACCAAGGTTGATCAATTTCCGTAATGCAAGACGTTGGTAAAAAAATGTGCGTACCCGTTTACGATTTGATCTAAATATGATAAGAATTAAGGGTACTTTACTTGAATACTACGGCTTACATTTCGAGACTATATATATATATATATATATATATATATATATATATATATATATATATATATATATATATATATATATATATATATATATATATATATATATATACGAGGGGCGTTCAGAAAGTAATGCACCACATCGTTTTTCTCAGCTAATAATGAAGATAGAAGCATGAAATTTTGCACACTTCAAATATGGCATGTGCCAATTGTGTGCACTAAATTGCACCGCAACCGGCCAAATAATACGGCTGCCCTAAACCGTTGAAATGGAGCGTGTTAGCAACTTGCGTTATAAACAGCGAATTGTGATAGAATTTCTCGTTGCAGAGAAGGAAACTGTTGTGAATATTCACAAGCGTCTATGTGATGTGTATGGAAGTTTTGCAGTCGACAGGAGTACAGTCAGTCGCTGGGTTCAGAGAATCAAAGAATCAGGAAGTGGAGATACGGAGCTGCTTGATCGGCCACGCTGTGGACGTCCTGCCACAGCCACCAACGCAGAAATGTTGAAATGCGCTGAGAGCATTATTCTTACTGATAGGCGAATCACTACTCAACAATTGGCCTTACAGCTGTCAGTCAGCATTGGTAGTGCAAATGCAGTTACAAATCTCTCGGATTTTCTAAGGTTTGCGCAAGATGGGTTCCTCGAAGTCTCACAAATGACCACCGATTGCAAAGGAAAGCAATTTCTTCTGAATTGTTGGAGCGTTTCAATGCTGATGGAGAGAACTTTTTGGCTAAGATTGTTACAGGCGACGAAACTCCTGGGCATATCATTTTGAACCTGAAACAAAAAGACAGTCAATGGAGTGGCATCATCCGCAATCACCAAGAAGAAAGAAATTCAAGACAATTCCTTCAGCTGGAAAGGTCATGATCACTGTCTTTTGGGACATTGAAGGTGTGATTCTTGTGGACGTTATGCCAAGAGGAAAGACAATCAATTCGCAAGCTTACATTAAGACATTGAAAAAACTCAATCAACGTTTTCGCAGAGTTCGGCCGCACAAGAATCCAGCAGACCTGCTTCTCCTTCACGACAATGCGCGCCCTCACACAAGTCTGGCAACACGGGAAGCAATCACCAAATTGGGTTGGACTGTACTACCCCATCCACCCTATAGTCCCGATTTAGCACACTCTGATTTTCATTTATTTGGTCCACTTAAAAACTCCGCCTGTGCCGGTCCCAAGCCCGGATGAAAAAGGAGGAGGGCGGCCTGCATGGAGGCCGTAAGGAGGCAGCCCCTCCACCATGCAAAGGCACAACAGGCCAATCACCTGTTTGCTTTAAATCATGATTACGCGAACTACAAGAGAGAAAACCGGACTGATTCTAAAGGCGACGAACTGGAACGGACTACGGACTACGACTTATGGAACTTGGAACACAAGAAGTATAAATGGGAAGGAAGAGGAGCTGGTGGAAGAGATGAGGAAAGCAAAACTAGAAATCCTGGCTATAACGGAAACGAAGAAAAAAGGACAAGGAGTCATGGATCTCGATGGCAACACGTTGCTCTACAGTGGTGTACCCATATCTGAAAGAGCTAAAGGGGGCGTGGGTTGCATTGTGGCCCAAAATCAAAAAGATAGTATCAAGGGATGGAACTTTGTCTCGGAGCGCATTATGGTTGTAAAACTAAAAGAAGGAGAAACCATAGTCAACCTGGTCATAGTGTATGGGCCAAATGAGGATGAGAGAGCAGAGGTCAAGGAGGAATTCTTCGAGCTGCTTCAAAGGACAGTGGATGACTGCCTAGATGAAGTTATTATGCTCGGATATTTTAATGCCAGAGTTGGAAATGACCATGCTAGATGGGGTGGAGTTATCGGAAGATATGGAGAAGATACTCTGAATGACAATGGAAAGCGACTCCTTAGATTCTGCAGTGAGCAGAATCTGATCATTACAAACACAAAGTTCCCCCATAAGCGCATACATGCATACACTAGATGTGAACCAACCAAGAATGAGAAGTCAGTGATCGACTATGCCATTGTTCGGAGAAGCTCATTCAGATATGTCCGAGATGCAAGAGTCTGGAGGGGGCCAGAGATTGGAAGTGATCACTACCTGCTAACAATCAAACGAACAACTGAAAGAGTTGCTCAGCCTAGGAACTGCCCAACATCACGCAAGAAACCAAGTAAACGAGCAGGAGAAATGAGCATTAGGACCTACAAGCTGAGAGAGCCAGAAATTAAGACCAGATATCAGGGGCTTATTGCTACAGCAGTGAGCAACACAGAAGAACGACCTGATGACTTGGAAACCCTCTGGAATAAATTCAAGGATATCATAAAGACAGCTGCTGCAGAAGCATGCGGTGAAGTCCGACTTGGGAACCAGAGAAAGAGGACACCTTGGTGGACAGAGGAAGTCAAAGAGAAAATAAGAGAGAAGAAAATGGCATGGAAACAATACTTAGGAGCTAAAAACACAACAGGACAAATGGAAAAATATAGAGAATATGTGACACTCAGAACAGAAGCAAAGAACAAAGTGCTAGCAGCAAAACAGAAGTCCTGGGAAGAATTTGGAGAAAAGCTAGAAAAAGATGCACAAGAAAACCAGAAATTGTTCTATAAGACCCTAAAGAACATGAGGAAACAAAAACAATGCCCTCTCAAATTTATAAAGGACAAGCAAGGCAAATTGCTTACTGCCCCGAAGGAAGTAATGGAAAGATGGAAAGAATATTTCTCAGAACTCCTGGATGGTGAGCATGGTGAAGCATCAGAAATGATAACCACTAGCACAGAAGAGAAAACCAATGATGGTGAAGATGACATAAAGATGGAAGAACTGAGGGCAGCACTACAGAAAATCAAGATGGGCAAAGCAGCAGGGCATGATGGTATAACACCAGAAATGGTTAAGTACATGGGAGCATCAGGCGACCTATTACTCTTAAAGGTCCTACAGGCAGCATGGTGCAACAAGACCATACCAAAGGATTGGGAGATTGCCATCATAACACCAATTTTCAAAAAGGGTGACAATC
Source organism: Oreohelix idahoensis (assembly GCA_024509875.1). Classification (NCBI taxonomy): domain Eukaryota; kingdom Metazoa; phylum Mollusca; class Gastropoda; order Stylommatophora; family Oreohelicidae; genus Oreohelix; species Oreohelix idahoensis. The sequence goes on along the minus strand of JAMPIV010022018.1, from coordinate 416,708 downwards.
GACAATGTGGAAACCATAGAGGCATATCCCTTCTCAGTGTCCCTGGTAAAATCTACTCTAGAATCCTAGAACAGAGACTCCGAAGCCTAGCTGAGCCACAATTGGATGAGGTCCAGTGCGGATTCCGAGCAAACCGAAGTACTCAAGACCTAATCTTCACACTCAGACAGCTGAGTGAAAAGGCCCTTGAGTATAAGAGTGAGATCCATCTTTGTTTCATAGATCTGGAAAAGGCGTTTGACAGGGTCCCCTGGAGCAAACTTTGGGACTGTTTGGCAAGGAAGAATATTCCAGCACCTCTGATTCATGCTATACAGAGCTTCTACAAGTCTTGCAGAAATTATGTGAGAACAGCAAACCATAAGTCAGAAGAGTTCAGGACCACCACTGGTGTAAGACAAGGTGATATCCTATCACCTTACCTCTTCATACTCCTTATGGACGATGTCATCAAGGCATGTAAGGAGAGAACAAGAAAGTATTCAGTGGGGTACTGGAAGATGAGACAGGTCTATATTTCGGAGATGGCATTTGCTGATGATGTTGCCCTGATTGCTAAATCAGAGGCACATCTCCAATCCAACCTGCAAGTCTGGAAGGAAGAGCTGGAGAAGAGAGGGATGGTCATAAGCAGCTCTAAAACAAAAAATCCATGGTGATATCACGAGAAGAAAGAAAACATCAGATTAAGTTGGGAGAACAGGTCCTGGAGCAGGTCGACCACTTTAAATATCTCGGAGCTATTATAGACCGAAAGGGAGGCATCAAAGAAGAGTTGGCCACTCGAAAAGCAGCGGCTGGGAGACTTTTTCAGGCCATAAATCGTGGATTCCTCAGCAAGAAAGAGGTTGGTAAGAAAACGAAGATGGCTGTATACCGCTCCACCTATGTCCCAGTCTTGACATATGGATGCGAGTCGTGGGCAATGACTACAACCCACAAAAGCCAGATCCAAACCTCAGAAATGAGGTATCTGAGGAAAGTGGTTGAAGTAACAAGAAGAGACATGGTCCGCAACCAGACGATCCGTCAAGGCCTAAAAATCCCATCCGCTGCAGACCCAAATAGAACAGTCCCAACTAAGATGGTTTGGCCATGTCTGCAGAATGGGAGAAGATCGGCTACCACGACAAGCATGGGAAACAAAGAGCCAGGGATCCAGACCTCCAGGACGACCCAGAGTCCGCTGGGAGGACAACATTAGACAATCTTTGAAGGACCGAGGACTAGAATGGAACCAGGCCAGGAAGAAGACAGCTGATAGAATGGTCTGGCGCTCTCTCTTCCAAACCTCTACACCTCACGGTAGAAGGGGAACGACTAAGTAAGTAAGTGGTCCACTTAAAGATGCACTCCGTGGGACAAGGTTTGAAGATGATGAAGGAGTGATTCATGCAGCGAAGAAATGGCTACATGATCAAGACAAAATCTGGTAAGGGCTAGGAATACATGCACTTGTTTCGCGCTGGCATAAAGCCGTACAAGTTGATGGGGATTATGTTGAATAATACCGATGTTTACATGACATATCCATGTATATTGTGTATATATTTCATGCCTTTTGAATAAACAGCTCCTGAGAAAAACGATGTGGTGCATTACTTTCTGAACGCCCCTCGTGTGTGTGTGTATATATATATATATATATATATATATATATATATATATATATATATATATATATATATATATATATATATATATATATATATATATATATATATATATATATATATATATATATATATATATACACACACACACACATACACACACCTATCTTAGTAAAGGACCGAGAGGCCATTATCTGGGGCCGATTTTCCTAAGCTTTTAGTTTTGTCCTAATTTTATATTGTATTAATCCTCATTCAAATTTCCTTTACAAATGTGTATAATAAGACCATACTTAACTTTTTTTTAAAAATATGAAACATCCGACCCTTAAACTTTAACATTATAGGAAAACTCAAAGTGAGAGAAAATTCCTGGCATTAGACAAGGAGAAACCGCATTGTCTTTTAAGTTATATATATATATATATATATATATATATATATATATATATATATATATATATATATATATATATATATATATATATATATATATATATATATATATATATATATATATATATATATATATATATATATATATATATATATATATATATATATATATATATATATATTAAATTGAACCACTCGTTCCTACTCCATGTTGACCCATGATTATTTCAAAGCCGCTATCGTCTGTATCTGTCTTTGCATTTAGGTCACCCATCAAAGTTGTGATGTTTTATCTCTTTATTTTCCCATGAAATGTTGTAGTCTCATGAATAAATGTTGTAGCGATGAATAAATTTTGCAAATAATGATTGGAACCGATGATTTACGAAATGCAGAGTAGCAATAAAGCCTTCCAGAATGTCATTGTCGCATGAAAATTTAATTAATAGTAGGTAAAGCTTGACAGCTGTATAGGGTGAGGGACAATAGTGCACACGGACGTGTGATAGTGATGTGCAAGAGATATAGACAGAAGGCACAGGCTGAGTCAATGAGTGCTTCACTAAGAAAACCACACACACAGCTCTCCTTGTTTTCTCTGGCGACAATATTACTCTTTTGCACACACGGTGTCACTCGCAAATAGTAGGGTAAAGAAGTAAAGTTAGATTGAGGATTTGGTAGTCTGAACTGAACGAACAATCCTATCGAGGTTAACTCAATTTATTTCCATTTAGAGATGTACATCAATCAATAAAGATTTTACAACAACAACAAAATAAAGATTATCACGAGAAAATAAACTCACATCAATTTGATGATTTTATAGAAGAAAAAAATATTACACAAATAGTGAAAAAAAAATGATTATGAATGAATTGTGTTAGTAAAGTTCCCGGCCTGATAGGCTTTGCTGGAAAATATGTGAAATACTGTTTATGTGAAAATGAATGTTTGTTCCTTTGTTCCTTTGGTGTGAATGTTGGACACAACTTATATCCTGGTGTTCTCTTGGAAAAAGAAATATAACGTAATCCAATGTTTGAAATTAACTTCACTGTTCGAATAAGGTATCCACAAAGGGCACATAATCTGAACACGATTTTATAAATCCAAGATTGGTGTAACGTATCCACAATTGATGAGATATCCACAGATAACGAATTTGCTTCCAAAGGTGGGATGGAGGGTTATAATGGGTATAATGGGTGGAGTATGGTACGGGTGATGGTTGTTAAGGGTGATGTCTGGTGTTGAGAATCTTTGAAGTAATTGCAGTAATTGAAGGGAATTATTGTGACTGGTGGACGAGGACTATATGGCCACTGGACAAAGGTAACCTCTTTTCAGCAATAAGAGACAAGACTTGCACTGCATAAATCTGTTAGACAAAACAAAAATACATGTGTAACTACTCTTCTGCTGCAACACGCAGATTACTACAGAAACAATTTAAGCAGTGTCCAGCGTAGGCATGTTGGTATCCATGCATGCGTCTCGTTCCTAAAATAGGTCAGTCCATTCTTAAACATTCCTGTCTGCTGTGAATGAATTAGCTGGCCAGTCCATGTACATACATAATAAAAAGGGTCACATGAGGGCGAGCTAGAGAATCCTTCTTTGCTTTCCACCGTTCATTCCTTCCAGCATTCATAATAATATGCTCATACATTAATGTTACAAACATTGAAAAGTAAAATGATCATGATACAAACATTGTAACATAACATCGCTTTAAAATACAAGCAGTGAAAATAAATGAATTTTCGTAAGCATTTATGATACATACATGGTAAAGGAAACCCATTTATATAATACACTTAGACTCTCACCATGATAGTAATATATTTCATATCTATACATTTGAGCTAATTGTCTATATACTGGAAAAGCAAATACATACCCGCACCGGAATTTATAGTCTGTAAGTTAAACTAGAGGGCACTTCGTTTGTTTAACTCAAGTCTCCCTATGCACAGTTTTACTTTACAAGACTAAGAAGTGCGTCTTTCTCCTTCAATATGCTATCACCAAGTGAAGTCTAAAACTAGTTTCTTTAACAACGAAAGAATTATTTTCGATTTACCCGTAACATTTTTAAAGTTCGCACGATATGCAAAAGTATCGCCGCAAATGAGTTTCCATATTGAATGTCACGATTGTACGTGCTGTGGTTCCGAGCTCAAAGTATTAACAATGGGAAAGAAGACAGGCCATAAATATCTAGAAAGCCGAGTCTGGAAAATCCTAACAGACATGGACGTTGGTTGACCGAAGCTTCACCTGTGTTAAGGTGGGAAAGGCAAGTGCGTGAGAAACATTTTTTTCAGAAACTTAGGATAGACAGAAAATAAAGCAATATACAGGAAGGACAGAAAATTGTAAATAGGCAAATTATCTTCACTCTGCGACAGTCATCACGAATCCATTACAAGCACTACACGATTTAACAAATCATTTTTCAATGACAAAATGAGTGATTATTCAGCATTAAAAATGGATTCAGTATTCCATTAACGGTGCTCCGGTTCGTTCCTGCCTAATTTAAGCATTATAAATGATATACTAGAGCAACTTCTACATTATAGCTTAATACCTACGTAATAAAATGTTAAATGTTAGCGACTCACAGACCTTAGTCTGTTCGTAGACCGTAGGCTGTTCTTTCGGATACTTAAACTCTACATCTTGAAACGACATTTTGTTATAAATTAGACTTCAACAGTTCATCTAGTGTACTTGTTATGTATGTATATATATATATATATATATATATATATATATATATATATATATATATATATATATATATATATATATATATATATATATATATATATATATATATATTGATACGTGTCGTAATTGTCATGGAATATTCTAATCCACATATATAAATTATCAATTAAATATAAAGCCTAATAAATACATATAATAAAGAAAAGAGCAATGGTAAAATGACAGTGCTATCACAAAGAATGTACTCGAAATCCCCCTTGTTTTCTGCTTCGTCTGCAAATTGTAACGCTTTCACGTTGATAGTAAAGCTTACTGTATTATTACCCGCCTTCTTCAATGAAACGTGTGCTGTATTTCTTGGAAAAGCATTGAGACGTACTGCGTAATGACCTAAATTAACCCTAACATTAATTATACTGCGTTACCAAAACGAACGAACAGATGGACTAAAGGGATAAAAAGAGAAGGGAGAGGCAGAAAGCCGAACACTAAACCCGCTTCGCGCGATACACAATTACTACCATCACGCGTGTAAGTCTACATGCACTAATTTTTTTTCAGACGGACAGTGATAAAATACACTACCCTTTCCCAGAGTTAGGTTTATAAATCATAACAGACTCTTATTAGAAAAGACAACATTATATGGGTTTACGTTTGAACACATAACAGTACCCAGACAGCACATCTTCTAAACAGGAGATAGAAGAAATTGCATATTTTGAACGCAGCCACGTAGCTCCTTTAAATTAGTATTTTTGGGTTCCTTAGGGTTTGCTGACAAATAATATGTAAAACGTTACGCAAATAGTCCAGGAATTAATAAATTATACCCAAAATAAAATATTGGGGGTGCCTGACAGCATAAAATCATTTCTGCTCATAAAATTTTTTTTTAACGTGTTTGAAAAAACCTTACGTTACATAAATAGCCTACCATGTAAACTCCAAATTGATTGGAGCGCAACAAATGAAAGCCTAACCACGATTGGTCGGGCTATAAATACTATCTTGGTTGTTAGGGGAGACGGGAAAAGATAACATTTTTTCAAACACTTGTCGAAACGTGGCTCATTGGCCAGTCTCGCTGATATACACACTTGGGAGCGTTAGTTCGAGACCACTAATTCAAATAAGCTTGATAAAGCGACAGTACGTTGAAGCCAGCTCACATTTTTGCTAAATAAAAGCCTGGAACATAGGCAGAACGGAATTTGTGCCAGTTTGTGCCAGAATTCATTGCTAATCAACGTATCTGTGTTTATTTCCATGAAATTGTGGTAAGCTTGAACCATTCAGTATCTTTTAATGAAAAATTGAATGAGAATTGTTGATTTATGCCTGTATATATATGTGTAGTTCAGTGGCAAACGTGAGGTAAAGCCTATAATGCTCCAGCCTGAACAGAGGGTGTCAGAGAGAAGTAAAACGGCATGGAATGGCCAAATAGTACACTGACACCTGGATGATGGACTAGAAAGAAATAATGCTGGAAGTGCAGAGGCGTAGTAACCATTAAGAAGGGTAATACTGGAATAAAGTATTTCAAATGAAGCTGACTGTTGGCCTAACGCTCTGAACGCAATGTTTGTGCTGTATTGTGATCAGTGTAAAAGAGAATATAAATTAGTTATGAAGTAGAAGGTACATCCTTCTTGATTTCAGGGACAGTGGTCTTGATGGTACTGAGCAGCCTCTGGTCAGAGATTTGCTGAATCCAGTGTCGGACAGCATACTCCTTGGTCCTTTTAGCTATCAGTGAGGTGTCTCCAGAGCCCAGAAGAGAATTCGAGCAGAGGAGTCCTCTCCTGCCGCCATCACTCAAGATAAGCAGAGTTGGCCAGCTGAGCTCAACATTATGTCCCCTCATCTTGAAATAACTTTATAAAAATACCATTCAGAGGGGAATTTACTTGTCTTAAAATCAGGAACTGTGAACATCTCCAATAATAGTCCCTAAAGACAAACTATTGAAGTCATGATGACCAATACCAACAGAGCTTGAACAAAACAAAACCAGTATTACCTCATTTTACTACTACACAACTGACACACATAGAACATTTGTACTAATATATGTCACTACAATATTCATATTAAATACATTCTGTACATAACTTGTAATTTAAATTGATTGTGATTCCTGGTTCCCTTGTAGTTGAATCAGGACACATATTCATTCATGCCAGTAATGAATACATATTGTTATTTGAAAGTTCATCAGTGACTCTTTTAAGATATCTTTGTAGAGTGTTATATGTATGTGAGTGTCACAGTGTTGTCAAGAGTAGTGGATTAAATTAAATTGTTTATCTGTCTGTTGTTGTGACTTACACTTCACCATACTCATACCCTAGACACATAACGTAGCATCACACTATTCCAGAATAATTCTGACTGAGATATATAGATATGTGGTAGCAAGTAAGGTTATCTATAATACACTACTCTTAATAGATATAGATACCTTCACAGCTGATCTCAGTCAGTACACTAAGTTCCCTATAAGTATTTATAACTTCCCACTTCACCACATATATTGGGGTCTCGCTCTTGGGATTTTGAATCTTTCCCTATTAAAAATATTGGGGGTAATTCACTTCAGGGAATATAAGAATTAAAAGGTATCCTTGGGTGGAGTTAAATAAGGTTGAGCTCACGGTGCCTGTGTTGTCCATTAGAGATTGAATTGTTGGTTAGACATTGTATAAATTTACATAATAGACAATGGCGGACCTGGCCAAATTTCGATCTGCTGCGGTTCAGACTGCAAAAGAGTTAGGATTAGATGGGCAAGTTATGGTTGCCTATGTCACAACGGAATGTGACAAATTTATTGAACGCGAAGAAAGAAGATTAGAAAAAGAAGCCGAAAGAAGGTTAGAGGCTGAAAGGGAAATTAAGAAGTTACAATTTGAAGCTGAGGCTGAGACTAAGAGGTTGCAAGCTGAGGCTGAGACTAAGAGGTTGCAGATTGAGGCTGACAAAGAGGCTAAAGCATTGGAAGCCGAGGAAAGAAGACAAGCTGCAGAAAGAGAAGAGAAGAAATTAGCTGCAGAAAGAGAAGAGAAGAGATTAGCTGCAGAGAGGGAAGCAGAAAAGGAGGAGAAGAGATTACAAAGGGAACATGAGTTACGACTAAGGGAGTTTGAGTTTCAAGGCCATGCTCCTGAAAATGGTGCCAGTCCTTTTGCCTCTGATGCTACGGTTACTCAAGGAGCCTCAATCTCAGCTATGAATTTTCATTTAGATCATTTTGTTGAGAAAGACGATGATATTGAGAGCTATATAAATAGGTACGAACTATTAGCTACCACGTATGGGTTGGAGAGAGAAAGGTGGAGCTTAAAGTTATCTCAGGGACTTCGTGGGGCAGCTTATGAAGTTTTTGCAAAAATGAGCAGAGGTGATCAGGAAAATTATGACATGCTAAAGCAGGCTCTTTTGTTAAGGTATGAAAAGAATGCAGAGTTTTACAGGAAAAAATTTAGGAATGCTAAACTACTGTCAGGTGAAACCTATCACCAGTTCTCTGCACGAATAGAGACATACTTGGAGAAATGGACTTCTCTGGGGAAAACCCAAGATCTTAAGGAAATGGTCCTTATAGAGCAACTAAGAGAGTCCATGGCTCCAGACCTGAGAAAGTTTCTCATGGAACAAGGTGCAGAGAGGCTGGGTGAGTTGCTAAATGTTGCTGAAAGGTATCAAGCAGCTCAAGCAGAGGTAACAGGTAATAAAAAGAAACAGGTGGACAACTTCAGGGCACCACAGAACTTTAATAAATTTGATCCTAAGGATCAAAATAAAGGTAAGCACCAATTTGATAGGCCACGGTATGAAAATAAAAATAAATTCCCACAATTCGATGAAAGGAAATATGATGAAAGAAAATCTTTCAACCAAGGAAAAAGGTGGTGTAAGAATTGTCAGATGGACAATCATGACACTGACCGTTTGCAGAAGGAAACCTGTGTATATGGCAACCCTTCAGGTCAGGTCGACCTCAAGACAGGAGGAGGATATTATGTTAGATACCACTCCAGAAGAGATGAGGAAGGCACAGGCTGGGGATAAAACACTCAAGCCTTGTTTCAGAAAATTGTCAACTTGTCATACAACTCCAGGCAAGGGAGATTTTTACATGAAAAACAAGTTGATGTATAGGAAGACTGGAACTAGATCCAATGGTCACGGACAGCTGGTTCTTCCAAAAAGATATAGGACAGAATTAATAAGGAGCCTACATGTGAAACCAGATGGGGACCATGAGAAAATAGGTACCATCATTCAAAAGGTGGCTCACAATTATTATTGGCCCAAAGCAAGATGGGACATTGAGAATTTTGTAGAAAGGTGTAGTATAGCACATGAGGGAACACCCACAAGTGGGAACATGGATCAGGACCTGGACACGCCACGGGGCAAAAATAGGCCTGATAATAAAAAGAAAAATAGATTTGATAAAGTGGACCAAATGGAATGGGAAGCCCCTTTTCACGGACAAGCTTCACTTAACTGTTTTACAATGGCCACTATGCGGAGAGTGCAAAAAGATGTCTTACCCCAGGATAAGCCGAAAATCCCTCAATCGGACTTAAACAAACTGGAGGAAGAGGATGTAGGGAGGAAATCTCTCATCAAGAATTTTAAGAGGGGAGACAGCCCCAAAAGAAAAATTGGTAGCGGTCGTTTTGTGAATGATAATTCTGGGAGGAAAAATCATCACTATAAAGCTTCGAGTGGAAGAGACCATACCGGTGCATGGACAAATAGGTCCACACAATTAAAGGTCCATATGTAGCTTTGTTAAGAACGTGGACTGATGAAAAGGCAGAGGAAAACATTACATCTTCATACCAATATGTGAATGAGCTGACCACTCGGTTAAAAACTGGCTGGAAACTTGCCAATGAAAATTTGAAACAAGCCAGGAAGAAACATGCTGCCTATTATAACAGGAAGGCGAAAGACAGAAATTTGGCTGTGGGAGAGAAGGTACTGCTTCTTTTGCCCGGGAGTCAGAATAAGTTACAAATTGGATGGCAGGGTCCATATACAGTTCTAGAGAAGGTGTCTAGAACAAATTATAAGATAGATAAGAAGGGGAAAGAAAAAATCTATCATGTGAATCTCCTGAAGAAATATTTGGAAAGAGAACATCAGGAGAGACACACTTGTTGACCTTGTCCATCGCCATGGAGATGAAAAAGGAACCACTTTCATCATTTGAATATCCATTACACCCCTGTGAGACAGCAGCACAGGTGAAAATCAGTACACATTTAACGAAAACTCAGAAAGAGAGAGTGCAACAGGTTCTAAATAATCATGCAGAGGTGTTAACAGACCGACCAGGGCATACAAACCTATTGGAATATGATATGAAATTAATAGACTCCACACCTGTCTGTATGAAACCATATTCGATTCCGTTTGCTAAGGAAAAAGCTTTGAAGGAAGAGATAGACTATCTGTTGAAGGAAGGAATTATTTCGCACAGTGAGTCTTCGTATAGTTCCGGTGTTGTACTTTTAAGGAAGCCCTCTGGAGAACATAGACTCTGTATAGATTACAGGAGACTGAATGCTATTACAGAAGGACAGGTGGATCCATTGCCGGATACAAATCAGCTGTTTGCCAGACTAAATAAAGCTAAATATTTCTCAAAAGTGGATCTGAGTAAAGGATACTATCAGATTCCAGTAAAGCCTGAGGTTAGACCATACCTAGCTTTTAGTACCTCAGAAGGACACTATGAGTTTAATAGATTGCCATTTGGATTGAAGAATGCGCCTAGTGTCTTCTCTAGAATGATGAGAAAATTATTGGATCCTCTGAATAATCCCTGTATAACAAATTTTATGGATGATATCCTTATAGCAACAGAAACATTTGAGGAACACATTGACTCTCTGAACATGCTGTTTGATCGACTTAGGGAGGCAAATTTAACAGCCCGACCAACCAAATGTTGCGTTGGATGTAAAGAATTGGAATTTTTGGGACACACAGTTTATCAGGGAAACATGACCCCTGACCCAAAGAATTTAGAGAAACTACAGAAAGCCCCGAGACCACAAACCAAGAAGGACGTGAGATCCTTTGTCTCATTATGTGGTTTCTACCAGAAGTATATCAAGAACTTTAATTCCATATGTGCACCGTTAACTGAATTGACACGTAAAGGACTTCCAGATCGCATTACATGGACACCACAATGTGAAATGACTTACCAAGAATTGAAGGAAAAGCTCACAAGTAAACCCATTTTGAAATTACCTGACTTAAGTCAAGAATTCATAGTAAGGACGGATGCAAGTAATATTGGGCTAGGTGCAACTTTACTACAGAAATCAGATGCATTGGATGGGGAATTAAGCCCAGTGGCATATGCTAGCAGAAAGTTGAATAAAGCTGAAATCAACTACTCAACTAGCGAAAAAGAATGTCTTGCAGTAATATGGGCAATAAAGAAATTCAATATTTATCTATATGGGAAGGCATTTAAGTTGCAAACTGACCACAAACCTTTATCGTTTTTAGCACAGGCTAAGCATGAGAACTCTAGGTTACTCCGATGGTCTTTGCTTCTGGCTCCATATAATTTTAGCATTGAATATATATCTGGAAAAACCAATCTGGGAGCGGATTTTTTAAGCCGCCATCCGTGTGATGAGAATCACCGTAAACCCCAGAAATAATAATAAATCTCTCTATGTGTATATAGAATAAAGGACTGACATATAATGTCTGTTTTAAGAGGGGAGGTGTCATGGAATATTCTAATCCACATATATAAATTATCAATTAAATATAAAGCCTAATAAATACATATAATAAAGAAAAGAGCAATGGTAAAATGACAGTGCTATCACAAAGAATGTACTCGAAATCCCCCTTGTTTTCTGCTTCGTCTGCAAATTGTAACGCTTTCACGTTGATAGTAAAGCTTACTGTATTATTACCCGCCTTCTTCAATGAAACGTGTGCTGTATTTCTTGGAAAAGCATTGAGACGTACTGCGTAATGACCTAAATTAACCCTAACATTAATTATACTGCGTTACCAAAACGAACGAACAGATGGACTAAAGGGATAAAAAGAGAAGGGAGAGGCAGAAAGCCGAACACTAAACCCGCTTCGCGCGATACACAATTACTACCATCACGCGTGTAAGTCTACATGCACTAATTTTTTTTTCAGACGGACAGTGATAAAATACACTACCCTTTCCCAGAGTTAGGTTTATAAATCATAACAGACTCTTATTAGAAAAGACAACATTATATGGGTTTACGTTTGAACACATAACAGTACCCAGACAGCACATCTTCTAAACAGGAGATAGAAGAAATTGCATATTTTGAACGCAGCCACGTAGCTCCTTTAAATTAGTATTTTTGGGTTCCTTAGGGTTTGCTGACAAATAATATGTAAAACGTTACGCAAATAGTCCAGGAATTAATAAAATATACCCAAAATAAAATATTGGGGGTGCCTGACAGCATAAAATCATTTCTGCTCATAAAATTTTTTTTATAACGTGTTTGAAAAAACCTTACGTTACATAAATAGCCTACCATGTAAACTCCAAATTGATTGGAGCGCAACAAATGAAAGCCTAACCACGATTGGTCGGGCTATAAATACTATCTTGGTTGTTAGGGGAGACGGGAAAAGATAACATTTTTTCAAACACTTGTCGAAACGTGGCTCATTGGCCAGTCTCGCTGATATACACACTTGGGAGCGTTAGTTCGAGACCACTAATTCAAATAAGCTTGATAAAGCGACAGTACGTTGAAGCCAGCTCACATTTTTGCTAAAATAAAAGCCTGGAACATAGGCAGAACGGAATTTGTGCCAGTTTGTGCCAGAATTCATTGCTAATCAACGTATCTGTGTTTATTTCCATGAAATTGTGGTAAGCTTGAACCATTCAGTATCTTTTAATGAAAAATTGAATGAGAATTGTTGATTTATGCCTGTATATATATGTGTAGTTCAGTGGCAAACGTGAGGTAAAGCCTATAATGCTCCAGCCTGAACAGAGGGTGTCGGAGAGAAGTAAAACGGCATGGAATGGCCAAATAGTACACTGACACCTGGATGATGGACTAGAAAGAAATAATGCTGGAAGTGCAGAGGCGTAGTAACCATTAAGAAGGGTAATACTGGAATAAAGTATTTCAAATGAAGCTGACTGTTGGCCTAACGCTCTGAACGCAATGTTTGTGCTGTATTGTGATCAGTGTAAAAGAGAATATAAATTAGTTATGAAGTAGAAGGTACATCCTTCTTGATTTCAGGGACAGTGGTCTTGATGGTACTGAGCAGCATCTGGTCAGAGATTTGCTGAATCCAGTGTCGGACAGCATACTCCTTGGTCCTTTTAGCTATCAGTGAGGTGTCTCCAGAGCCCAGAAGAGAATTCGAGCAGAGGAGTCCTCTCCTGCCGCCATCACTCAAGATAAGCAGAGTTGGCCAGCTGAGCTCAACATTATGTCCCCTCATCTTGAAATAACTTTATAAAAAAATACCATTCAGAGGGGAATTTACTTGTCTTAAAATCAGGAACTGTGAACATCTCCAATAATAGTCCCTAAAGACAAACTATTGAAGTCATGATGACCAATACCAACAGAGCTTGAACAAAACAAAACCAGTATTACCTCATTTTACTACTACACAACTGACACACATAGAACATTTGTACTAATATATGTCACTACAATATTCATATTAAATACATTCTGTACATAACTTGTAATTTAAATTGATTGTGATTCCTGGTTCCCTTGTAGTTGAATCAGGACACATATTCATTCATGCCAGTAATGAATACATATTGTTATTTGAAAGTTCATCAGTGACTCTTTTAAGATATCTTTGTAGAGTGTTATATGTATGTGAGTGTCACAGTGTTGTCAAGAGTAGTGGATTAAATTAAATTGTTTATCTGTCTGTTGTTGTGACTTACACTTCACCATACTCATACCCTAGACACATAACGTAGCATCACACAATTCCAGAATAATTCTGACTGAGATATATAGATATGTGGTAGCAAGTAAGGTTATCTATAATACACTACTCTTAATAGATATAGATACCTTCACAGCTGATCTCAGTCAGTACACTAAGTTCCCTATAAGTATTTATAACTTCCCACTTCACCACAGTAATGTTAATTATTCCGGAGATATTCTCCGTGGCCAAAGTAGACTCTAGGGGCAGTCATACAACACGAAATCAGCAAAACTGCACTCAGCGAACCAACACCTCCTTCACAATTTTACAAACATGCAGTTTATTCGTTTTGACAAACAGCTAAGTGGTAATAGATATATAGGCCCAAAGGCAAAATGCAGTAGTACGTATAAGTCCAGTTCGTTCCCTATCAAACGCTGGTCATTGGCAATCATTCAAACTTTATTTAATGTCGTCCTTTGGGCATCGTTATGAGTAGGCACACATTACCTTACTAGAATAAGCCAGGGACACCTCACCCAAGTATATTGATGTCCTGGTGATGGAATAATTCAGGAAAAACACAGAATACTGCAGGAGCTCAAAACACACACGTCCGCACACTTCCAAACACACGCCGCATCTCTCTTGCAGACGATCACCTCACTTCTGCTTCAAATTTTTTCACATCTGCCAGTAAACCATATCGGCATGACGTCACTTCCTTTATTAATAAGTGACTCCGTATAAAATAAACAAAACAGGAGCCCTGTTGAGCTGCCTATTATATCGACATAAACGTTATGAATTTTAATCATAACATATATGTATATATAACATATTTATATATTTATATATATAAAACATGGGTGTATAGTCTATTCCTTTGTCTTAGAGCATGCTACACAATAATAAACTCACCTGGGGTAAGGTGCATGCAAATTAATTTATTTTTTTTTTAATGATTCGGCCAGGTATAAAATCCTATTCTGCATATCACGTGGATCTATACCATACCACAAAAACAATCGTATCATCTTCTACATATGTGTAATCTTCGAATAATGTTTAACCATTTTTCTTTAAGGTCATTATGGCGTTGTATTTTTGTCGCGATTCAAATCTTTGGTGCTCAAAGTCGCTATATTCTGCTCATCGTAGAGAGCTGAGACTTTGCATGCAGCTTCCGTTCTTGTAATATGTTAATTTTTCAAGTTTTGACCGGCATTGACCCAGCCAATTTTATTTAATAATTAAAACAATGTAAAATAAAGTGGAAATAACTCAATTAAAGTAAGGATTTTAAAGTAAGGGAATTAATGAACTGCAAATACATATTGTGGTTCGTCGTGTATGAACGTGTGTGCGTCGGATGATGAATGGTGATTGCCGATTAAATCAGTGTGTTTCCTCGGACAACTAGGTCAATGAATTTGTTGTTTTAAAGCAGCTGCAGTAATGATAAGCTGTCTTGTGAGCTTTAAATTATTCAAATAGGAATTTCTCTCTACAGAAAAACCAATACTATGTTATGCACTCTGTTTATTGCATTTGGTAACAATAATAGAAGTGGACCCCTAAGACTTGCTTATTTTTTCTCTGTTTATGCTAAGAATTGGTTTATTATTAAACACCAGTTATTCTTTCAGTTTAAAAGACAGGCGTAACGAACACGCGTTGTAAGGATGAAGTATGGAAGGTCTGGGTGACCTGCACATTTATGTGAATTTTTCTTAACTTACTTGAGTTTTGCTGCGCAGACAGGTGTATAAAAACATTGTTGTGTATGCACAAATTCTTCTACGCGTCACTGTGTCCTGTCATTCATAGTGACAAAGAGTTTTTAAAATATTTATTTTCAAAGCATGATCATTATATAGAAAGGTCTTTATACTTTTGAAATACATGTAGTTTCGCCATACCACGGACAGAGCCCTTGTCATCGGCTGAACCACTGAACTTGATAGGATAACATTATGTTTTACGCAAGCCTTCAGATACTGAAGTTATTATTCGAGACTCCATTTGACCGGGGAACACTCCATCTTTTACACATAGATTGTACCAGCGGATCTTGGTTAAATTCTCAAGAATTTTGTACCTTCGCGTAAGTTTTTAATTTGACATTTTTGTGCCGCTTTTTATAAGTTGGTCGTGCGCAGTTTCATGTTCTTTATAAAGCAACTGAGTAAAGATGTTATTATAGTGTTTCTTCAGATTGTAGCTATAAGACATTTGTGACTCTTAGAAGAAACATACATTTAGTATGATTAAAACAAATTGAAGCAGTTAAACACATTTGAGGTTCTCCTTCAAACAAGAAAGCGCATTTCAGCTGAAGCAAAACGAGAAGTTCCAGAACCAGGGTTCATGAATTACATAGGAACTAACAAAGAAATAAAGAAAAAACACTAGTAACATACTAGATAAAATATGTTGATGTGTTGGCAGGAGGGGCCAGATTGTGTAACGTTTACAGAAGACTACTAGCAAGAGGTAATACAATTTATAGAATTGGACGAGCGCAGACGTTCTGGGAAGAAGAGAACGACTGCACAACGCATGGATAACTACAAAAAACCACCGATAAGATAAAATAAGAAGTATCAAGAACGCAGAGGCAGTCTTAATTCGCATTTTTGTGTTTATATGTGCCAAACTATCTTGAATCAGTCATCGGTATGTTCTGTTTTTTTTAATAATATTTTTATTTTTGGGAATATCACGTCGTACATTCATATTATTATAAACATAGCTCATTGCACTTTGTTATTTATTATACAAAAGCAAATACACGTGATAAACGATAGAGTACACATATTCCTTGGCAGAATATTACCTCAGTGTCTGTGGCAAACAGGCGGAAACAGTGAGTTGTATATATATATATTGTGGAACAGTTTTTCACACGGACTGTATATATATATATATATATATATATATATATATATATATATATATATATATATATATATATATATATATATATATATATATATATATATATATAATATAAATTGTTCCACAGAAGATCGCCTTGTGAAATACGCCAGACATTTCTTATCAGCAGGTTTCATTGAAGAAATCTCGTGTGCGTTAGTTTAAGAAACACTGTCATCTAATTTTCCAGGTTCTTGATATTTTCTTAGTCAAGCACAAAGAAACTGGACGGTCACGGTTTATAACTGTTTGCTTAGAACGCTCCTCGCGCGATGCTTAGTTGTTCTTTCCAAACAGAATGATTGTTCACAATTACAAACGTGTACATTTAAGCAATCTTCTTTTTAGTAGATACAACACAGAAGTTCCATGCGTTTTTGAACGTTTATTACACTATAAATCAATCTCGCATCTGTTGACACAAGAATTTGAACTTCTTTCGCACGTTGATTCACAATATTCCTCTAATTCATACACCAGCTTTCCTCTCCCCTCCCCAAATTCAGTTACCCCAAATTCTAAAAAAGGTAATGGTAAAGGTAGTCCCATAGCAGATGCTGCCGTGGGAGAGTAACGTGTAACAGACCTGACTTATTCTCAGGTCTCAGCTTTATGAGGCGAGAGGACTAGTTCCATTTATTACTGCATTTGCCTTCCCTAAATCAACCTGATTTTGCAGAATGCATTGTCTAGCTGCACTCTCACATTTTAGCAGTGTAATTACGATGGTCAAACATATGTGGTAGGGAGGGCAGTCTTAATAGGATATAATGTCACTGAAGTAAAATTCTTACGCGTTGAGCTTTTTTTTTTTTTAACTCTTATGGATCACATACCACAGATGACATTGAATGTGTATTTGTTTTAATCTGAAAAATTTTTGAATGCGCTCATAATTGTATTGCACTCAGTAAGGTCATACATATTTTTTTCTAATATATTTTATCTTCTTTATTGGTGGTTGATTCTTTGAATACAATTAATCTTGTAGGCATTGTTTTCTTTAAATACTTCTAATTGGTGCGATTTTCAAGGCTGTTTGTTTGTATAAAGCAATCTGCAGGGTTTTTAGAGTTTTCACTCTTTTACCCTATCTTTATTTGGGATGAGTTCCTGGGCTTTCTTACAAACTCAGAGGACCTACCAACTCGACAGGCTCAACATTCGTACAACATAGCAGACCTGCTACAATGACAGGATGGCGCAATGCCACAAGTTAGAGACTCTCTAACATAGAGGGGTTCTCTCAAAGGGTCACAGCCTCGTTACCCGAGCTGGCAGGGCCCGTTGCCGGAAGCACCACGTGCAGCCTTGCGTTGCAGCTTTCGCCGTTAATACGGGCACTGGATCCGAAAAGAGTCATTTCACGGGCGCTGTTTTATACAGTTAGCTCCATTCACTGTGCACGGCATTAATAAATTTGCTTATTTTCTATTTCTTGTTATTTGACACATAACACCACTTTTTTTTTATTTCCCTGTTGTGTCATTTATATTTATCATCTGGCGTGCCGTAACCACTTTCAGTTAGGGATTCTGTATTATGTGTTAATCATATTTCCGTCAGTTGTTGCAAATGCACGTCTTGTTGTAATTTAAGGTGCGTAAAAATGACATGTGAGCAAGTTTTCAGCTTATCTGTCTGACAGTTCTGAAACTAAAATAAGCCAATCAAGTTGTTCAATAACTACATGTTTACTTACGATGACATCACCTTTCTTCCTTAGATCAAACGTTTCCTACATTCTGGAGCATGTGCCAAGTCTGGCCTGCTGGAAATAGGTGACCGTCTCCTTGAATGCAACGGTCAGCGCTTGAAAGGACTCACACAGGCCCAGTGTCTTAACGTGTTGAAGTCTTCCGGTAGTCTCGTCAAGCTGACGGTAGTTCGTCACATTAACGACAAAGAATACGCAACAGTAACTGAAGACCCTACAGTACTCTCCACTTCACCGCACATTCATACGGAAGTGCCTTTCTTTCATTCAAGCAACACAGACTGTGTTGACATTGCTGGAAATGTTAGTGAGCACGGTTCCTACTCGTCAGAACAATTACAAGAGAGTCTTATAGATTTTGGAGGTATTCACGAAACTGAACCCCAGAAGAAATACACAAATAACGCGTATGAAAGTAACGAATATCTTGTACAATTAGATGACATTCTGTTACTTGACACAGACATCAACAGACCCGGCAGAAAGGAAGAACAGAACTTTCCGGATAAAATAGTTCACGTTAATAAAGACTGTGGTCCTTCCATTCATATTCCGTCACCAGCGGATTTTCCATATGCAGACAGTCTGAAAGATACTGAATTCAACGAAAACCAGGGTGACATTCCTGTGAGCATTACTAACATTGATGACCTTCTCTTTGGAACTGTTAATGGCACAGACACAGTATCCTATAATACTAAGACCTGTGCGTCAATTAGTACAAATGCTCAGAATGAAAACATTGAGCCCTTGTTAGTATCACTTAATCATAAAACGGGTGAAAATGCTTACGTTCTGTCTTTAAATGATACACGCGCAGATTATATGAACATTGCATTCATTGGTCAGCCTGTAGAGAAGTTTACAGAAGAGCGTTTCAGCGACATAGGAATCGACTTTGATAACAACGGGTTGGAAAAAGAAACCAGTTACTCTGCTGGACAAAATTCAGAATCTTCAAATTCTGCCTCAGAGAAATCTCTAGAAGGCACGTCTAATAACTCAAATAGCCTCGTAACCTTCATACCGGTTTCTTCTGATAGTTCTGCACAAGAATATGTGTCAAAAATACCTCTTTCTTCTGTGACTAACAGTGAAATACTCAAGTTCCCAGAAACTGTGCAACCTCCATCTACATCTCAAATTCATCATTCATTTAGTAGAAACATTTCGGTCAATTCTCAACCTCCAGTCAACATATCACACATTAATGTTGTGTCCAGCAAGAACGTTGCTCAAGAAGTAACACTGTCACCTGTAAAGAGTAAGAAAGATGCTTCCAGTAGTGTCGTTTTTCACACCCACGGTGGCAGCTCTCCCTTTGCTGTAAAGTCTGCAACTATCAAGGTAGATAAATTGTCACCTCTCGAAGCAGGCATGAATAACCAACTCACTAGTCCTACGCTGCACACCACTGTTGGTGTGACAAGTACATATCAATCGGGAGAGGAGGAAGAAGCTATTGAACCAATGTTTGTGGTTAAAGATCACCAAGGCACACCCCATTGCATGCCATCTCCTCAGCTTACGAGAGGACAGCCCGCGGAATCAAAGACACTGGACGGTGAAGCTAAGCGAGAAATAACTGAAGTGCTTTCTGCAATAACATCAGTCTCATCTAACAACACCGAATCAGTCTCAGTGAGAAACGGAAATGACGAAGAAGTTTCCGAGCTGGAAATAATACCAACATTGCTAACTAATAACCAGAAGGAAATTGTCTTAAGTGTACTCGATCAGTGGACTGATGTTGATAGATCGAACACGGCGACTGTTTTCCAGAAGGCAGTGTCAGGTGTAATTGATAACCAGAGTCGATCAGACCAGTACATTGTGCCTGAAAATGCCCTTGTCCATACCACTCTTGGTGTCTCTAATGATGGACACGGGGATGATCCAATTCAGCCAATGATCGCAGCAAAAGATCATCAAGGAAAGCAATTGTGTATTCCATCGCCCCAGCCAGAGCGCAGTAATATAGATGTAAGAGTGCTTGATGATCATGCAAAGTTGGAGATTGTTAATGTGATGTCATCATTTAGTGCACCTCAACCAGCAGTGTCTCTGTCCAGACGGGATACAGGCCAGTCCGGATATCTCGTTGCAGAGGATGAGATTGTTCCCACCATGCTTTCCTATGATCAGAAACAAATTGCTCAGAATGTCCTCAATACTTGGGTTAATGATGATAAGTCTAAAGAAACATCATCTATTCATCGCGCAGTGACCGAGTTTAAAATATCTCACAAACACCAAAACACTGAAGGCGCTTCACCTTGTGCTGTAGAATCGTTAAAAACAGAGATAGGAAATGCAACTGCTGATGAAATCAATCCAGATTTTAAAGCCAGTGTTTCTACTGCTTCAGCAGATATTATACAGGCGTCGTTTGCAACAGCTACCGAGAATAAACCAAGCAAGATCTTAAACCCATTAAACTCTTTTGATGAGTCTGCAGAGGAATTTCTTCAGACCCCTAACACCAGTCAAGTAACTTTGAAACGTGAAACAAAACAAACTAATAATGTGACTACATCTGAAATTTCTGCAACTGAATCATCTCCAAGCCATATCTCGGATCACGTGGTTTTGAGGAACAAATTAAATCAGTCAACAAATTTCACAACGAAAATCGATAAGTTCCAGCAGCCACGAGATCCAAGTTCATCCTCTGTAGTCTTTAATGCTAAGCGACCAAGAAGTATGATAGACACCGTTCCTGTTACAACTTCATCTCTTAAATTTGATGACATGCGGAAATCGTTCACTGCTGAGAGCAAGTCAGTACCTGCCTTCAGGCCGCTTTCTTCACTAAGACCTCTTAGTGCCTCCACGGCCAGCGTTAACCGGCATAGTAGTGCTTCACCTGGCAGACCTGCAAGTGGAAACTTCTCAAGTAGTACATTTACTGCCAGAACCAGTAGGTCCGACTACCCAAAAACACGTCAAATGGATGGGAGTCCATTTCAGGTAGATGTGCTCAAAGGCATAGTAGGCCTAGGTATCAAGGTCCAGGTTACGCCTGAAGGACACACACTGATCACAGAAATCCAGCGTGGTGGACCAGTAGACAAAGATGGACAAGTGAGGTAAAAAAAATAAATTTTTGTCTTTTAGATAGCATCATCATCATCACAATCATTATTTGTCAGCTGCCCAAGGAGCATAGGCCTTCATAAAACTTTATGACAAGCCCTTGCCCGGTACCATCAGCTCCAAGTCTTTCCATGTCTTCCTCATGTCTGTTATTTCTGTCTCAGATTCCTTTCTCCATGTGTTCTATGTATTCTACCATTTCACTGAAACCGGGATTCCAGAACGAAGACTGCCTTATTTGCTATCAATGATTTTCTCATTATCTGTCTTGTTCATTATCAACATCCTTTCTTCACCTCTTATTCTACTTGTATTTGTCTGGCTCTGTCCACCAGTTCTACATGAGTGACCTTGTCATAACATTTTAAACCTTTTCTGCTCAAGTACCCATATATTAAACATTCTGTAAATTCTTCACTGTTGTGTATATGTTGTTCTTTATGTTTCAGAGCCATACATTAGGGCTGTCTTGACATTTGAATTGAAAATTGGGATTTTTGTATGAGACTTAATTTCCGGTCCTAGAAAACAGCGAAGATCATGTCTAGTATCAAAGGCTCAAGTTCAGAGTTGCTAAGGGATTGAAAGATCTGATTAGCTCACTTGAAAGCCTGGTCAAATGCTTCATCAAGTGCACATCCAGCGGATACCAGCCCATTGCTACATTCCAGGCAGGAAGGAGGCAGACAAACTTGCTAAGGAAGGAGGAGCTTTATAACAAAATGATATAGGGACAACTTATGAAGTGGCAAAAACAACTATAAAAGCCACATTCAAGTCCAAATAGCATATAAAAAATGATGCCTATCATCAGCTGTCTAGGCGAGACCAGGTCATAATTTTCTGGCTACGCACTGGACACAACATATTGAGGTACCATCTATACAACAAGTACAGGATTGGTACAACAGATCTCTGCACCTGTGGCATCAGTGCCATGACAGACAAAAATCTGCTGTAGTCCTGCCCAATATGCAGCAGTGAACGGAGTAGCTTATGGCAACAACCTACTTCTCTCCACGAAAAACTGTTTGGAGATGTCAGGGACCTTGAGCTGAATACTGCCTTTATTAGAGTCATTAATGTAGTTATCCAGTGTAATTTGGTGAGTTCAGTTCCATGTTGGGGTCAACTAAAATTTACAGTGTGATTATTTGGTCTCTGTAGGATTCATTTTGTCATTCTCTCATTGTTCTATCTGTGGCTAATTTAATCTCTCAAGGATGATCCTGTTTAATTGATTACCCATCTGGCTCTAATAGTAACATTATTCCTCTCTAATTTTCGCATTATTGCAAACCTATTTTTTGTCAACATGTCCAGATATCCTCATTTCAGTCTACTGGTGTTTATTTTCTCTCCCAGACTTTTTCAAGTAAGTTGTATTATATTTCTGGAGATATATCAGTGACTGCTTTGATGAATTCTTCTGGAATTCCATTTAGTCGTTCAGTTTACTTGTAACCTCTTCTCTGCTGGCTGATTGTCTAGGGGAATCTTATGGAGGTAGTCAGTTTAGAATCTCCATAAAATGAGGATAAAAAACAATGGCGTTAATGTAAGGGTTCTTCTGCTAATTTATGTTGCTGCTTTAAGTAGTTTTACGAGTACAGTTTTATAAGTAGAAATGAAAACTCAGCCAGTGTCCTTTTTATGTCATTGACAGTCCTTAACAGACGGTTTATCATTGTTGTGGCCTAATTATAAGGAAGAAAGCATGAGAGAGAGAGAGAGAGGGAGAGGGAGAGAGAGAGAGAGAGAGAGAGAGAGAGAGACTAACAGTAGTGGTACTTTAGTTATGTCATACTTGTTATTTGTAAGGAGACCAGCTGCAGTGGTGGTTCCATTCTTTGTGTAGAGCACAAATAAAAATAATGATGATGATGATGATGACTTAGTAGAACTTTTCTAATCCCAGCATGAAAGCCACAAATCTTTTGGGAATTGTTTAGTAAGAGCAACTCAAAAAAAGAACAAAGAAGCAAACTGTGTGGGCAAAATTGCAAGGAAGTGATTCCATTTCTTCATTCGCTCTGTTGTGCAGCTAGGATATCTTCTATGATGAAGCCATTTGATTGTTTAAATTTCTCTATTTTCTGATGCTTTTGAGCAAGTCATTCCTATTTCTGTTGGCTACAGCTTCATCTGCCTTTTGTCAGTGTATTTCATCTCATCTCTTTGATGTTTCTTCTTACTTCTTAATTTGCTTTATGTAAAGTTCATTAACCTTGTCTCTGGAACATCTGGTTTTAATTATGCGGCTCCCTGAGGATCATAGGCCTTCAATAAATTCATGCTGAGTCCTCAGTCCTGTGCCATCCGTTCAATGTTCCTCCAATGTCGTCCTTATCCCTTTGATGTCTGTCAGAAGATCTCTTCTCCATGTGTTTGATGGTCTCCTTCTTATGCTCTTACCATGGGAAAATAAGATTCTGGTTTTGCCTCTGTTTAAATCTCCATGCTTATTTTCTGTCTGCCTCTTATCTTATTGATGAGCTCTGTTGTTATCCAAGCTTTGTCCTTATATTCCTTTTTTTCCTAGACCTTCTCCACATGATTCTTTCCATATATTTATTTGGTCTTGACAGTTGTCTTCTGTATTTGTATTTGTTTTATCTTCTTATTATTAGATATTGAGATATTAAATGTATCTTTTGTTTCTTAATTCCTGAGATATACACATTAAGCTGTTGTATGTTAATATATATATTGTATAACTTCTGATCTTCCTCTTCATTTTGGCCAGCAGAGGATGGTGATTAGATTCAAAGCTGCTTGTGCCTGCTCCTGTCTTTGTAGTTAGGATTGTAATGACTTTACCAAGCATTATTTTAATACACAAGTAGCTATATAAAGTGAAGGATAGATCATAGTATTTAGCTACAGTCAGATATATAAACATATAACAGTTCAACCATTCTAGTCAGGCACTCTCTTGAATGAAACCTCCATAGTGTGAAAAGAGTGACGAGACCACAGAGGATCTGGGGAAGAATGGTGGAAGAGAAAGCCATAAAATTTGGAGTCTCATGGGAAAAGCTGAAGAAAGCAGCCTAAAATAGAGAAGTGTGTTAAGCAGCAGTTGCATCCCTTGCGAATAAAAAATATAGATGATAATGAGACATACTGCGTATTAGGAAAGACTAGACAATTTTGATTCATGCAGAGGCAAAGAGAATTGCTGAACCTAATTTTTCCACTTTCATTGAGATACATATATGTATCTATATTCATATATGTATCTAGAAGGAGGGAACAGGACGAAGTAAGGGATTGCTGGCTCAGACAAGGTATATGGTAGCCTAGTCTACATCAACATGCGCTCACCGCAGCCAGTGTGACACACTAGGTTCAAGAGCACAAACTACAACTCTGCTCTTTGCTTCACAGCAACAGTGAACCGAAAAAAGTAAAGTCCGTAAGCAAGCAAAGAGGTATATGAATGGGAAGATTAAACATTATTTTGATTAGTGTACAGAAATAATATAAAGGCTGAACATGCTGCCAATGCAGTGTCTTTTTTTCTGATTTACAGAGTTGGTGACTACCTCCTGTTCATCAATTCGACAGAGCTGACTGGGCAGACAGATGCCAGAGTCCAGCAAATATTGAGGCTACTGCCCAGAGGTCTAACCAAGCTGGTGGTCAGCAGTGCCATACCAGCCTCATTGTCAGGTATTTTTGAATGCATTTTTATGCTTCTGTGAGAAAATACATTTATGTTCTCAGACTTGCATATATGACATGTCTTCAAAGTATAACAGCAATGCCTTCACGACACTGAATTACTGCTCACAGGAACCAAGGTGATTAAAACATGTTGGGAGGTCAGAATTAGTTGAAAACCAGCCATTTGAGTTACGTACCTGGTCATTTCAAAGCAGGGACAGTGATCAGGATCTAATGGGCTAGCATTTCTTCTGGCTGTTCCGTTACTTCCTGATCATGAATAAGCCTGAAGATGTAATTACATTGTGTATATAATATGTATCTTAATACATACTCATATTCTCATTTTAAACCTTGATTTTCTTATTTAAAGTATATTTTCCTTCTTTAAGTTTTAAACTTTAAAGGTTCTTTGTGTCAGACACAAATTTCTTCCCTTCTTTGTTCTTGGCCAAATATGGCCCTCGTGCTGTCAGAGTACAAAAGGCAGTCACAAAATAGGAAGCAGTGGTACCCAGACTAATATCAGCAAAATTCAAAATGGCAAAAAATAAAATAAAGAAGAACATCATCCAATGTTATGCACAAACTAAGGACAAAGAAGATTCATTGAAAGAAGAATTTTATACCAAATCAAATATCATAGAGAACAAAAAAAGATATTACAGTCTTCAAGTGCAAGCAGAATGCAAAGATAGGAACAGACAATAGTGGCTTTACAAAATAAATTGATGAGGACGGCATAGAAAGATCTTGAGCTGATGTGTGACAGGTGGACTTGGCATACGTGTGTTAAAGGCCTATGATCCTTGGGGAAACAAAGAGTAATGATGATAAATAGTTGCTTTGAAAAGATCATGTGAAAGAAAACATGAAATTAAGGCAATGAATGAAAATGGAGAATTGTTCATAAACTTCCATACTTCGACTCAACTTGCTGTAAGAGAAAGCATGTTTCCACACAAAAGAATTAATAAAACAACATGGATATTGCCAAGTCACAGGACAGAAAATTAGACTGATCATAAATGCATAAACAAGGCATTCAGATCAAACTTACCTGACAAAAAAGTATGTAGAAGAGCAGATGTGACATCAGATTACCATCATCTGTTAGCCAAAATGAAGATGAAAGCCCAGAAAATGCACAACATAGCCATACTCAACAGTTTTATGTTGCATGTGTCAGAAATCAAGGAACAAAACAAAAGAAAAACATACTGTTACAATATCCAATAAGTGCCCAAGGGGGTCGGAGTGGCTAAGAGGTATGGTGTCCACCTCTAATTCTAAAGGTACCGGAATTTATTTGATGGAAATTTGTCCACAACCAGTCAATCCTAATAATATCATACTTCCCCCTGATCTCCTGGGTAGTGAAATCGGATGCCTAGCCTTCTGGGATAAGGGCGAAAAAATAGGATGTCCCGTGTGCATGTTGCACACATTAAAAATCCCTCTGCAGTTGAAAATTGTAAAGAGTAGTCCATACGGCTGCTGCCCTGGCAAAATTTGCAAATTTAGGAAAACCTACCCACCACAAAAATATTCAAAGAATGTGTGGTTCCTGTATTCACATATAGTGATCCTCACTGGTGCTATGGATTTTGTGCACTGTGCTGAGATACTTCTTGTGTGATCTAAGGGAGAAGATTGGAGCACTGATGGAGTTGTCTGTATGCAATGAAGATGGTCCTTAAAAACAAAACAAAACAAAACCAATAAGTGCCAAGTGCTTCAGCTTCTATAAGACAAAGTAAAAACAGAAGACCACTGGCAACAGATAAATGATAAATGGAATGGAAAAATTCTGGAAAAGTGAACACCATACAAAACATTGATAACAACAGAAACAGTCAGTAACATAAAGGAAAGAAAAAAAGAAGGGTTATTTAAACACAAGCAAATCCAGAAGTTCCAGAGCCAAGATTCAATAACTCTACATAACAGCAAATAAAGAGGTCATCATCATCATCAGTTGCCATCTCCACAACGAAGGTTGGCTGTAATGGAACTCCAACGTCTTCTGTCTCTTGTCTTGGTGGTGCACTCTGATAGACTCTTTCCTGTCCATCTCTTGATGTTATCTTCCCACTTATAGCGCTGTCTTCCCCTTGCACGTTTGCCTTCAACTCACCCTTCTGTTATGGTCTTCTGCAAGGTGTTATGCCTTTTTATGTGGCCAAAGTATTTTAGCTGCCGAACTTTGACCTCCCTCATTAGTTCTCTTTTCATACCTAGATTTTCTAGGACCTCCTTATTTGTTTTCATCTCTTTCCATGAGATACGCCCCATTCTTCTATATATCCACATTTCAAGAGCCTCAATTCTTTCTTCCAAATGCTTATTCATCATCCATGTTTCTGCACCATACAGAAATGCAGAATATATATAACACTTTATGATTCTCAGTTTTAATTTGTGAGATAACTGTTTGGATGTCAGTATATGTTTCATGTTGTTGAATGTAGCTTTGGCCATTGCTATTCTCTTCTTGATTTCTGTTTCACATCTGCCATCTTCTGTTATTATATGACCAAGATATACGTAGCTCTTGACTTGTTCCAGGATTTTCCCATTTACGCTTATCTTTAATGTGGGTTTATCGTCTGTTTTGCTAATTATCATAGTTTTTGTTTTCTCAATATTAATGTCGAGTCCATATTCATGACTTATACTGTTCACTTGCTTCACTAGTTCTTGTAACTCCTGTTCGCTTTCAGCTAACAACACGGTATCATCTGCATATCTAAGGTTGTTTATTGACCTTCCACTGATGTTCAGTCCTGGTATTTCCTGTATCTGTTTGAAAATTTTTTTGGTGTATAAATTAAATAGGCAGGTGGACAGCACACAACCTTGTCTGACACCTCTTTTTATGTCTATGTATGGTGAATAATTCCTTCCCGATCTTACTGTGGCAGTTTGCTCCCAATAAAGGTTACTGAGTATTCTTATATCTTTTCCATCAATACCTATGTCTTTGAGGCATTCAATTATTTTCTCATAATGGACTCTGTCAAAAGCCTTCTTATAGTCAATGAAGCACATAAACATACTTTTTTGGACCTCTGTATATTTTTCTGCTAATATTCTTAGGCAAAATATTGCCTCTCTTGTTCCACTGTTCCATCTAAAACCAAACTGTTCTTCTTGGATTTCGCTGTCTACTTTACTTTTTATTCTTTCCTGTATGATTTTGAGCAGTATCTTAATTGCATGACCCATCAGGCTGATTGTTCTGAAGTCTGAACATTCTGTTGCATTTGGTTTTTTGGGCAATGTTATGAAAACTGATGTCTTCATGTCTTGTGGTATATATCCTGTATTGTATATATCGTTGCATATTTCTGTGATTGTATCTATACCAAAGCTCTCCAGAGCTTCTATCATTTCAATTTTTATGTTATCCATGCCTGCTGATTTTCCTTTTTGTATCATATGAATGGCATTCTCTACTTCTGATCTGAGAATGTTTGGGCCTTCATTAGAATCTGGTGATGGTTTTTTACCTCTGTTGTCCTCGAATAGTTCTTTTACGTATTCTGCCCATCTGTTTGATATGTCTTTCTCATCAAGTAATATTACACCATTTTTGTTCTTGATACAGCTTCCTCCTTGTGCAAACCGCGACCGATTTGATAATTTCTTTATTTCTTCATGCATATCTCTTGTCATGTGCTTTGCTTCCAAGTCTTCTATTTCCTTGCATTTTGTTTCTATCCACCGTTCTGTTGCTTCTCTACACATAGTACGTATGTCATTGTCTATTGTTTTATATTCTGGAGTGTTTTTTGCTTTCTTTCTTTCTGCCATTTTATTCAAGATGTCATCTGTCATCCAAATTTGATTTTTCTTAGACTCCTTTTTAGGTAAATTTGCATTTGCTGATTGTATGCTTGTTTTTAAGCATTCCCATTTTGCGGTTGCTTTTTCTTCTGGGTTTTCTCTTCTATACTGCTCCATGCTTTCTGTCAATAACTGTTGATATTTATTTTTGACATCGATTAAATATTTCTGTTTTATATCTGGTTGTTTCAGCGCTGATATTTCTATCTGGGGTTCCTCCTGTCTTCTGTTTCCTGCTCTTTTCAGCTTTATATTTACTTTGATGATGACTGGATTGTCATCTGAATTTATGTCGGTGCTAGGATGTGTCTTTGCACTTGTGACACTGTTCTTAAATCTATGTTTTATCATGATTTAGTCGATTTGATTTCGTGTTACATCTCCTGGGCTTTTCCATGTGTATAATTTCCTTGGGTGGTGTTCAAAAAAAGTGTTACATATGACCAGCTTGTTTTCTTCACAGAACTGGATAAGTCTGTCTCCTCTATCATTTCTTGTCCCTAATCCATACTGTCCTACTATTTTCTTGTATTTTCCTTTTCCTACTTTTGCATTCATATCACCCATTACTATCAACAAATCTGTAGATTTGACTGGTTTAAGTGTGTGTTGTAGCTCTTCATAGTATTCTTCTATTTCTTCCTCGCTGTGATCTTTAGTTGGTGCATAAGTTTGTAAGATTGATATGTCGAATGGCTTAGCTCTCATCTTTAGTAACATCATTCTGTCATTGTGTGTCCAGTATCCACATACGTATTTTTCTAACTCCTTCTTTATCACATTCCTACCCCTCTTTCATGTTTTTCTCCTCCTGAGTGTATAAGCGTGTACTGGTCTCTTGTTATGTAGCCTGTATCCAAAAGTCTTGCCTCTGCAACTCCCAGTATATCGAGTTTCATGTCTGTTGCCTTTAATATAAGATTGTCAAGCTTTCCTTCTCCGTTTAGAGTTCTAACATTCCATGTTCCTATTTTTAGGCTTCTCCTACTAGTTTTTAGGTGGTCTTTCTCAGAATGCTCCCTTTCAACAGAATTTAAGGTACACTCGTCATTATGTACTTCCTTACTCATTAGAGGAGTTGCCTCTTCCCTGTTAATTTGTATAGTAGATTCTTCCCAGGGGACAGAGAGTTCTCTACATATTGGTTCTTATCTTGTTGTTGTGATCCCATTATGTTCTGTAGGAAGTACGTGGTAAGGCCCCAATCTCTTCCACGGTGGCTAGCCATTGTCTTTTTCTATGTCCAACATGCCTCTAGTGCGCCACACACTTTGCTGTTTCGCTTTGCGAGCCGTTGATCTTCTCAGATTCCTCCACCTCACTCACCGTCTCAGTCTTTGTGTACTAGGGATGGACATTCCCTTGAGTAAGATTGCTCCTACTCCACCCATGTAGTTTAGCCAGTCAGCCAAGACTGTTGCCCGGGATGTGGCCACCGCCGTACACAAGCGGTATTCGAGGAGCCATACATGAGCTAGATAAAGAGAGGAGAACCAAATAGGATCCTGACTATCCTAAAAAGGACATGGCTGTCTCTCACCGTGAGGTACTATCCTTCTCTCTTTATCCTACAGAGGTAAGAAGCATCAAAGAGGCAAGATTAAATATATCGATGAGTTGGCAAAAGGGGCAGAAGTGGCTGCAGCTAAAGGACATAGGAGAGATCTGTGCAACAGTACAAGAAGCTTGCAGGGAAATACAACCAGTCAGATGGTCTCATCAAGGACAAGAATGGAAAATTTGCTTAGCTACATGAACAAGCAAATGATGAGATAGAAAAAACATTTCGAGGAATTTCCTAAAAGGCCAGCTTCACAAATCCCCCAAACATTCAGCCAGCAGAAAGGGAGTTACAATTTGACTGTGACAAACCAAATAAGTAAGAAATAAAGTTTCTAAAAATTGGAAAATCTGCTGGTCAGGATGGCATTCCAGCAGAGACCATCAAAGTAGATATTAACATCGCAACTGCGACACTATATAAATTACTTCATAAAGTCTGCGAGAGATAAGACATGAGCAAAATGGAAAGTTGGAAATCTAGTCAAGTTACCAAAGAAAACTGAGATTTGCTTGAGTGCACAAATTATAGAAGAACAATGTTACTATCAGTTCCAGGTAAAATATGAAACACACTCATCCATAAGAGGTTAACAGATAACATACAAACACATGAAATACTGACTTTCTCTTGAAAAACAGCGTACACAATGGTTTGAGATAATATCTGGAGTGTGGCAAGGATGCCTGTTGTCATCATTTATCTTGCTACCAGCTATAGGTTGGGTTATGAAAATGGCATCAGCCAACAGAAATGGAACAAAGTCGACTCTGACTAAATAGCTTAATGATTTATATTTTGAAGATGATCAGACTCTTTTGTTCCATAACCAGACATGAAAGAAAATAAAACATTCTTAATGAGAGGCCACATCAGTTGGGTCTTAAAATGCGCAGGGAAAAGACAAGATGATGAGAATAAATGCAGAAAATTGTAGCAAATTGCATTTGGAGAACCATCCCAACAAGACAGGGACTCTGAAACATGGGAAACAAAAAAAATGACAACCAAGGAGTTATAGACCTAATGATTCATAAGACATTCATAAATTGGTGCTTGTATAAAATAAAAAATTGAAGTAGTGTAACAATATCACCAGTGTGAAACTATTAAGAACCGGACATGGGCCAGTAGAATATGACCAGAAGAAGCCTCTAACCATTGGATATGACATACATTGAGAAAACAAGCACTACGTGGCAGTTCTTGTTCTGAAATCTCCAGGGTAAGAGAGGTGGAAGAGACCAAGAACACATGGAGAAGAGAACTGGGGACAGACATGACAGGGGCAAAGAAATGTAAAACTGGGACAGATGGCACACAAGAGAAGCTTTGCATGAATTTATTGAAGGTTTGTGCTTCATAGGGGGCTAAACATTAATGATGATGATTGTTATTCACCACTTCTTTAATTATTTCTTCCTAATTTTAATTAGATTCACACTTCTTTGTTACCAGCAGTATTCTCGATTATGTCATCTTAAATGTATCATTACAAAGTTTCAATATTAACAGATGCAAAATATTTTTTAATGCTTGGAATATATTTCTGTATGTTGTTTTCTTTCAGACCCCCAACAACAAATCTTTGATAGCAACTCTTCTAATTTACTGTCTTCATCACAAGTATTTGTGGATGAAAGCTGTCAGTCCACACCATCTTTAACATCTCAGGCTTCAGAGTGTGCAAGTGTGAAAGATGTTTATTCTCCAGCACTGCCTGAGCCTGTTATCAGTACAGCAAACTCAGCTATTAATGTCTCATTAACTTGTGTCTCAGAACAGATAGAACTACCTTCCAGAAGTCAGAAGGGATCTGACACTATACTAACCTTTGAAAAACCAGCTCCAGCAACCACGTCTGAACATATTATACACCCAAAGGCTATGCCACGCCATGGTTTGGCATATTCACTCAGTGCAAGTTCCCATGCTTCAAGTGAGAAGACCAGTGCAAGAGAATCACAGGATTCAGGAGGTCCCAGTGCAGTAGCCACAGAGATAGCATCATGTCAGATAATAGCTTTAGAAGAAGTTGCTTTTGCTCCTAAGCATCAGTCAGCCTTCAATAGTGAAAGGGAGATGTTTGATCAGAAGACAGATGTCGAACACACTGAAGCAGCCCCTCCATTATCATTAACTCATCCAGTACCATTGGTCAGCCTCCTGGATTAAGTCAGAAGAAAGAGTGGATAGTGGTGAGCCAAAAATACCTCCGCCCAGAATAACTGCTGGCTATGAGAGACTGCAGGCTGTCACAAAAGTACCAAGACTATCAACATCAGGTGACAAATCGAATTCGTTTGTATCATCCACAGCGAAGATGTTTGATAATAAAACAGTGAGTAGTGAAGCTGCATCAGACCAACCATTTACAAAACGACTTTCCAGGAGTGTTGTGATGCATGCTGACAGCAGCAAGGTAATAAACAACTCTCTGTTGCCAGTGCAAGACAGATTGAGAAGCCCACAGGTTTCACAACCTGTTTCATCACAACCAGTTACCTTTTCTTCATCTTCCCTGCCCCGTCCTAGAACACTCAGCTATACAGAAGCCATGCCCAAGGAGATTGCCACTCCAGAAAGCTCTTCCAAGACCAGTGAAAGTGCTGACGAGAAGGCTAAAAGTGTTCTAAGCCCAACACATCTAAACTCTGCTCTCTCCCCAAGAAAAACATCATCATCTGACTCACCAACTTCTCCTCCACATAACATGCCAACAAAACATGTGTCCACGGTTAAGGAGGAGTCATCAAGCAAATTTGTCAGTGGTAAGAGCCAAACTATTCATCAGTATGGTATTTATAAATCTACACCTCTTGCTTTGCTCACCGGTAAATCACCACCACATAAAGTTCTATCTTCACGTCACCCTGATCAAAGTTCACATGTTGTAACCACTGAACCTCACAGCACGTCTTTCACCTCACCTGTCCTCTCCCCTTCCTTAGGCAAAAAAGTGGAAGTGTTGCAAGATACAATGAAGAAGTTTGATGATCTCCTCATGGATGCTCCGTACACCCCCAGTGAGACAGACTTTCATGATCTCTTATTATGGCCCTCTGCTGGAAGCCTAACATCATCCCAAATTGCTGACAGTGCCCATCTGCAGACTGCTGATATCAAGAAACCTGTAGCTCTTCCAAGGAAGAAACCAGAACCTAAAGAAAGTGAAGTCAGAGTAAATGCGGAAGTTTACCAAGTAAAAGACAATGAAGAACTAATTAGTATGAAAATGAAAGAGAAAAGAGTTGAGTTAGTTGTTGAGGTATCAAATTTAGTCAGTCCTGCAGATGAAATAAACACTTTGTCAGGTCACATAGACAATCAAGAGAATGATAACATTGTTCCTTCAGTTATTCCAGAACTGATACAGAAGTCTCACAACATATCTGCAGAGAATGTTCCAAAAGAAATAGCTGAAACATTTGTGACTTCAGATGAAGCTGGAAGAGAAATCAAGCACTCGAGTGAACAATTTGAAATACCCAATAAACTGTTGGAATTTGACCGCAGTAATGTAGCTAATGCTTCTGCTAATCATCCAGAGCCAGTTCAGAATTTTTACAGAATGATAAATGAAAATGGTTTGGAGCACCTACAGAGGGTACCATCAGATGTTGCCAACCAACAGAAAAATGAGAACATTGATGATGAAGATATTTCTGAGCAATTTTATCATTATAGTTACGCCAGTGTCATAGATG
This sequence comes from Oreohelix idahoensis, assembly GCA_024509875.1. Taxonomy (NCBI): domain Eukaryota; kingdom Metazoa; phylum Mollusca; class Gastropoda; order Stylommatophora; family Oreohelicidae; genus Oreohelix; species Oreohelix idahoensis. The sequence continues at coordinate 382,448 of JAMPIV010022018.1, read as the reverse complement.
ATGAAGTAAAGAATAATGAGAAACTAGAAGAAGATTCAGAAGCTATTGAAAAACACCTGGAGATTTTGAAAGCTCAAGCATATCAAATTGTGGAAGCTGTTGTGGCCAAAGTCCAGAACAGTTTGGATATATTTCCTCAAGATCAGAAAGCAGATATCACAAGTGAACCTGCAGCAGAATCATTTGAAGCACAAGATCAGAAGGCAGATATCACAAGTGAACCTGCATCTGCAGAATCATTAGAAGGGGAACCACCTCCTCTGCCTGGTGCTCCCCCTCCTCTTCTCATTTTCAGAGATACAAGCTTACTGGTTAGTGCTCAAGATTTGGTGGATCAGAAGTGGTCACCTGTTGTAGCTGAACACAACAGTAAATATCTGGTTGAGAAAGATGAATCAGAAGATACGTCCAGGCTAATACAGTTTGATAGACCTAGTGCTATACAGCAGGAAGTTAACACCTATGCAGAATCTCTGATTATGGTCAGTCAACCTGATGTTACTGAGAAAAATAACAAAAGCAAGACCGACTCTGTAGAGCCACTGAATTCCAGTGGTGGTGGTCTTCATTACTGTGCTGACATGGGAGTGAACTCACCAAGCCTTATGGATTTGTTGAGTGAAGACTCTGGTATGCCTGATAGTGAGCTCTTGCCAACATCTACTATAGCACAGGATTTTGATAGCTCAGAAATCTATTCAGGATATAATGCAAATTCATCTATAGATGAAGACCCTCTCCTCAGAGATGCAACATTGAACATTACTAGCAAGGAAGTTTCAGAAGACACCCCTGATGATAATTTACCTTCACCTTTGCTACGAACATCTGCATGTTCTGCTGCTGGGCATGTCAGTGCAACCTACACTGAAGATTTCTTGGTTCAGACTTCATCTTTTGTGCAACCTTCCATTCTCACATCATTGCCACCTGAAGTAAATTTACTTGGTGGTGACGTCTCTGCTGATGAAAACAAAAAGTTGGCACAGGAGGTTGAGAGCAGTAGGACAGGCTCAGAGTTCAGACTTAAATTAGCAGAGGAATCTTCACCATTTGAGAACATTGATATTGCTAATATTACTCTAGTTTCACATCCAGATGCAAGAATTGAAGATCAAGTTTTATTACCAGCAACAGACATACCATGTGTGATGGTTACAAGTAAACGAAAGTGGTGTCTGATATCCAGTAAATCTAAAGCTCCTGTGTTGTCTGGTGATTCACATGTTCCAGTACAGGCAGATTATACTGATAAAACATTGGTCAGTTCTCTACCCCAAGAGCATCTTAAGTCTGTCATTAGTAAAGCTAATGAGCTGCTAGATGCTGTGTCAGCCCCAGAAAACCTAGCTGTGTTTGTGGTACACTTTCACCAGGATGAAGAAAGTATATCCCTTGGCCTTGACCTTAATCATGAAGGAGGCATTTGGTTTCAGGTAATGTAATGACATTAGGCTATAGATAAACATAAAAATCTGCTAGTTTGTCATTATATATTATATTAAAGTTTTGTGTGTATGTATCCCTGTAGACTGTCGCAAAGGAAAAAAGCAGCTATTGTATAAATTCTTAACATCTGTGTATTTTTAATAAGTTTTTTGTGAATTCATTATTCTGTTTAAATGTGACTGGATAACATAGCTATTTTACATGGAGAGTAGAAAGCCCTTCAGAATCTGTATCAAACAAGTGTAATTTGAATTGATCACCCCACTTTTATATTAGAGAGAGAGAGAGTGTGTGTGTGTATATGTGTGAATGCGTGTGTGTGTGAATATATATATATATATATAAATAATAATAATAATAGCCCCTTCAGTCATAACTGACTATGGGAATGCGCCCCTGAGGTGATAGCCCTCAGCTAATTATTTTCCTGATGCTCCTTTCAATGTTTTCTTCTCTCTTCGGCTTGTTGTGTGAGCTTCTTTTCGTCCAATCTGAGGTGGCGCCATAAATAGCATCGCCACTTAGTGCGATCGTCAGCTTCATCCTCCCACGTTGCTTGATTTATGTCCAGTGCCCTCATATCTCTCTTGCACACATCTTTGAACCTCAGCTGTGGTCGCCCAACTGTTCTTTTGCCATCTGCTAGTTGCCCATAGAAGATATCTTTCAGGATGTGACCATCGTCCATGCGGCGGACATGGCCAAGCCAGCGTAGTCTTCACTGTCTAAGCAGTGTATACATGCTTTGCAGGCCAGCACGTGACAACACCTTGACATTTGTCACTTTATCTTTCCAAAAGATACCGAACACGCGATGTGAGACGGGCAAAGGTAGCTGCAGCTTTGCTTTTGCAGCTGTCAATTTCTGTGTCCAGTGAGAGTTTGTCACTGATGGTAGACCCCAGGTATGTGAAGTGGTGCACCACTGCCAATTCATAGTTATAGATAATAATAATAATAATAAATTCTTTAAGCGCCAAACACGGCGCATAAGGCAGAAACCAGTGCTCTCCAGGTTGTTCGTTGTGACGCCACTCCTCTTAGCTCTTGCATATTATTCAGGCCCAACGTTCTTCCTTCTCTTATTATTGTTCTTCTGAGTGTTTCTTTTGGTCTTCCTTTTTTCCTCTTACCCTCAGGAACCCAAGTGAGCGCCTGTAGTGGTATTCTGTTGTTTTGCAGTCGTAGGACATGACCGATATATAAGACCATCGTCTTTTCCTTATATAGTCGGAGACATATTTCTGCCTAGAGTCTTCTCTTATTTGTCGATTAGTCTTGAATTCTTTCCAACTGATGTTCATGAGTTTTCTAAGACATTGTTCTCGAATGTATTCAGCTTGTTCTCCAATGATTTTGTTATTTTCCAACTCTCACAGCCGTATGTTAACACTGAGATAACATTTGAATTAAACAGACGAAGCTTGGTATGTATATTCAATGATCGTAATTTCCAAATGTTAGATAATCTATTGAAGGCGCTAGCTGCCAAAGCAATCTAGTATGGATTTCTCTTGTTGTGTCACCATCCTGAGTCATTTTACTGCCTAAATAATTGAAACTTTCAACTTTCTGTAGTTTTTCCCCGTTCAAGATGATATCAAAGGTCTCGTTAGAAAAGTTCATATCTTTAGTTATAGATAGATATATATATATATATATATATATATATTGGTTCCTCCAATCTTATGTGACAGTTAAAATATTGGATGCATTTATTTAAGTCAGATCTTGTGGTCCTTTATTAAACAAGTCTAGCATGATTTTATTTCTCAGATATGGTTAGTCAGAATTTCAGTTGGTGTATCAGAAGTTTTATGTGAGACTAGGCAGATCTGTAATTTGTTTTACACAGGATTAAATGTGGTGGAAGATGTTTGGTATGTGTAACATCTAGTTGTTTACTGGGTGCAGTTGCAGCTCTTGAAGATATATCACTCTGAAATGTGACTCCTTTTCTGATGATAAATTGCATCACTTTATAAGAGCCTTTAAAGAACTATGACTAATGTGTTGTTCCATTCCAAGTAGAGTTCAGAATAACACTTGTCTTCTGAAAAAATTTCCACAAAGAATTATAAATAATGAGTCTTAAAGACTTGAAAGATTTTATTTCACATTAAAAATATATGTTTCTTTTTGTTTTTGGTGACAACTTCAGGTGTCAGGTGTCACAAAAGATAGCTCTTTATGGAAGGAAGGGGGAGTTGAGAATGGAGATTGGCTGTTGTCAGTGGATGGTCTCTGGTGTGATCAGGTAAATCTCACAAGTTTTGAGTCCAGGCTGGCAAATTTGAAATCTGACTTATTGCTGGTGTTTGCCAGAGGAGACAACCCTGTCAATGTAACAGGTAAATTTTATGTGCTTTCTTTTCTGAATGTAGTCTTTAACCTTATAGAGTATAGCCATCTGTGAGAGTTGTCTTATGCATTGTGTATAATTCCATGGTAGCGAGACATGAATTAGTACATTTTCATACATTTCCTTCTTTCATCCCATGATGTAGTTGTTCATGTTGAAAGTTAAATTATTTGTTTCCTCTTTTGTTTGTCTTGTGCCAGAGTTTCTCTCTCAGTAAATGTCCTTTTTGCCCATTTCTGAATCTTGTCTGCCCAGTACATCTTTGGTTGGCAATCGTTTCCTTTTTGGAGTTACCTTACTTTAAAAAAGTAGTCTTGGACAGTCTCTTTGTTCTTGACCTGCAGTGATGCTTTAGTTTACATATTTTTTAAAATGATTCATCATCATCATTTTTCCTTTGTGCTCCTAATGGAACATGGAGCCCCTACTGTAGCTGATCCATTTACAGGAAGCCTGTACCAAGCATTTACATGCTCCTGCAGAGGTGGTGTCTGTGGCAGTTTGTTGTACATGATGAGGTTTCCAGCCCTATTCATTTTGTCATTCATCACTTTTTATGGTCATACATGAGGGGGGATGAGGTTTCAGCCCTATTCATTTTGTCATTCATCACTTTATATGGTCATACATGAGGGGGGATGAGGTTTCCAGCCCTATTCATTTTGTCATTCATCACTTTATATGGTCATACATGAGGGGGGATGAGGTTTCCAGCCCTATTCATTTTGTCATTCATCACTTTATATGGTCATACATGAGGGGGGAATGAGGTTTCCAGCCCTATTCATTTTGTCATTCATCACTTTATATAGTCATACATGAGGGGGGATGAGGTTTCCAGCCCTATTCATTTTGTCATTCATCACTTTTTATGACATACATGAGGGGGCATTAGTCCTATTCTTTCTTTGTCACTTCAGAGATCTCTGGCAGTGATTGCTAGTAAATTATGTTTTGGCCCTTTTGATTGGCTTATGATGTTTTACATACATATAGTCATGATATAATCCATGTTTGATAGTGCTACAACCTTTCAGAAACTTCTTGTTTCCCTTGTTTATATTATTAATTCTAGTTAAAATTTTAATTTCTATGTTTCTTATGTGCATAAAAATGCAGAGCTGACTAATGTCTGCCTTAATTCCATTCTCGTCATAAAATGTATATTTTTGTTTCTTCAGATTGATTTAGTTTAGCAAGAAGTTCAGTTGTGAATGCAGTCCTTATCCTTAGCTCTGTTTTTTTTTTTTTGTCATTCATCTTAATTATAGTTCCTTTATAGGTATATGAACTGAGTCTCTGGATTATCTCTTTATTTATTTTGTATACAGTATTTTCTAAAGGTGGTATAAAACCTGGTTATTAGTTCTACTTGTCTATGTTCTTCTTCTACCGGTGCACTGATATATCATACACAAACTGGAGATTTGTAATAATGTTTTATCCACGGTTTATTTTCCTTTGTGACATCCAAGGTCTCTTACATAATTTCTCAAGGAAGATGATTAGAGTGAGCTATTTAAAAAAACAGCCCTCATGCACTGCAATATTAACGCAAAACCACTCTCCTAAAAGGGAGCCGCGGTAGCATAGTGGTTAGTGCACTGGCTTCCTAGCTCAGTGGTCTATGGTTCGATCCCCAGATGAGGTGGGATTTTTTTAGGCCGCAAACGGCTCCTGGGTCGACCCAGCCTCAACTGGGTACCAGAGCAACTCTGGGAAGGTTAAGGTGGCCGGCATGATGCTGACCACATCACCCCTCGTGTGCCGATGGTCAAGAAGATATAGGCCTAACACCATATTCCCAATATGCCTCAATGGGTGTGTAATGGGATCCTTTACCTTTACCTTTACTCTCCTAAAACAGTACAGTTTTATTTTTTTTAAATATAGTGGGAAGGAGTTTTGCATTATTAATAGAGATAATAGATTTTGTGTGTTTAGAAGATGCCATTTTAAACACCTTTATGGAGCTCAATTTTCTTCTACTGATTATCCATGAAAAATGGTTTTAGAGTCAGTATTACAGATAAACTAACACTAGAAACACTGGATGTTTTGGGATAACCCTTCTATGATAACATTAATCTCTTATAGCCTTTCTACATTTTTGTCATCTTTGTTTCCTGTTTGTGACTGGCTGAGAAAGAGCCATCTGAAAACATCCTGTGTTTCTGGTGTATAGCTCATTTGTAGATCTGACTTTGATACCATTTTCATATGTTAACTTCCCTTATCAGTTTCACTGTAGCCACCTTCATTATTTGCACATACTGGTTCAATACTGGTCTGAGTTATCTTTCATTTGTTAAGGTTTATTATTTGAGGCTACACTACCAAGCAAAAACTGTAAATATTTGTTACGTTTGTTGTATTTTGACATGTGTTCAAGAAAGAAACGAGTCTACTATGTTGTGTTTTAGAAACTGCATCAGCAAAACCAGTTCCATCTCCAAGATCAAGGTCAGCACAAAAACAACAGACAGATGAACAGATCCTGAAAATGTCACAGGATGGTGACTTTGTAGATGCGAGATCTGAGTGTGAGTACATGATTAGTTAGCATTCTCTTCACTTAAATATTACCTAATGATATTTGCATATGGAAATCAAAAGAAATTAAGTTAAAAAGAAAAATGTCTCTTCAAGTCAAATGTCTAGGTAGTCCTATTATATTGCTCTAAACATGGAGAAACCAATGAACACATGGAGAAGGTAACTGGAGACAGGCATAAAATGGCTAAACAAGACATGGAATGACCTTGACCAGATGTCACAGGGCAGGAAGACCTGGAGTGTATTTCTGGAAGGTCTTTGCTTCAGGGGAGCTGAAAGGTGATGAGTCATACATGTATCAGATGTAGAAGACAATGCCAAGAGCGTAAATTGTAGGAGAATGTAAAAAACTGTGAAGACAGCATAGAATTTTGTAATCTAAGAGAGCAAGTGTCAGGACAATCTTCATCATCGATTTCCTTTTTGCTCCTACCACTGCAGCTGGTCTCCTTACAGGAAGCCTGCCTAAAGCATTAATATGCTCTTGCAGCATTGGTTTCTAGAGAGTTAATTGTGGGCATCCGTGAAGCCTTTACAATTGCCTACAGCAGACCAATGTTTATGAGAAGCTGTGATTTGGCTTGATAATACCAGTTTGAAGACTAATATTTTAAGAATCATGGTACACTATTATTAGCTAGCATAATTTAAAAGTACAACCCAGAGTCCGCTGGGAGGACAACATTAGACAATCTTTGAAGGACCGAGGACTAGAATGGAACCAGGCCAGGAAGAAGACAGCTGATAGAATAGTCTGGCGCTCTCTCTTCCAAACCTCTACACCTCACGGTAGAAGGGGAACGACTAAGTAAGTATAAATTAAAAGTTTCAAATAGTTTATACTCATAAAGAACTTTTAATTAGTAACTGTACACAAATTTTACTGAAGTAATTAATTGTAATGTGTATTTTCTCAGATTGGCATTCCAGGTTTACTGTCTTTAGAATCACCCAGTTTTTAACCAAATTATACTATTTTTATACATTTTTCACCACTACAGAGATCTCATAATGACCTTTGTACTGATTTCAATGTGTCGGTGTCTCAGGCTACTAATATTTGTATAGTTTTATGGTTTTGCATCATGTAAACTTAATTGTATACATTATTAATGCAGTACTGATGCTTTTAATTGAAAAATGTGTAATTGCTCATTGGCTGGTGTCCAATACATTTTCCTGTACCATCAGGTTTTCCTTTGGATAAACATTGATAGCAGACCTACAGTAGAGTTAGTAGATTTTTTTCAGGAGAAAGTTCATGCTAAAATCATCATCATGCATATTACAGCCTTGAATTTTTATTTTCATGTCATGGTGTTTTTTAAAAACAAAGCTTATATAAAACAAGTTTATTCAGAAATAAATATTATGTAAGTTTGTTTTATTAACTGCACTGTCTTTATATATTTCTACAACATGAAACATACCCATTTAGATTTATTATTTACCTTCTACACTCTCAGTATTTTAACAAATTTTATATCAGTTCTTGTTTTGTTGTTAGTGTCCCCAGTTCAAGAATCCATCCAGTCTTTAACAGAGGACAAGCCAGTTGCAAATGTGAGACAGCATAAGCTAACAACATCACAGCAAGGAACTGAGGCCCAGCTTTGTCTTTCAGAGGAGAAATTTCCAGCATTAGAGGCTTCTTTACCTCAACAAGACAAAGCAAACATAATTGTAGATCACATACCATCGATCCCTGATCAAGCACCACCACTACTGGACCAGGCACTGCTACTACCGGACCAGGCAGTACCACTACAGGAACAGGCAGTACTGCTACAAGAACAGTTACAGCTGCACTCAAAACAGTTGGACCTAGATCACTTACAGACACCATCAGTTCAAGAATCACCAATACCAGCTCAAGGACCATCACTCCTAGACCAAGCACCACCACTACCCAACCAAGCACCACCACCAATTCCTGACCAAGCACCACCACCACTACCTGACCAAGCACCACCACTACCAGACCAAACACCACCACTACCAGGCAAAGCACCACCGCTACTAGAACAAACCCATTTGCATCCTTACCAAACACCATCACTCCTAGATCAGGCTCTGCCATTGCCTATACAAGTATCTTTTCTGTCAGGGGAAGTTTCTGTAAATGGAGTACCACAGCTCCATCAAGAAGATAGTCAGACTTCACTAAAGAAAGCTTTGCAACCAGTTCATGAAGGATCTACAATCCCAGCAAAGTCAGATCCAGCTTCAAATGGAGATCTAAGAAAAACAGCAGTGAAATTGGAAATGAATGGTGCAGCACTAACTAGTTCTGATGTACCTGTTAAATCTTTATCTGCAAAATCAGCACCAGCGCAAGAACATTTGTCAGCTGAAAACAACAGGAGCACTGTTAATTCATCAGATGAACTAGGGCCAGGCTTCCATAAAGTGGTTATGATAAAAGGTGCAACAGGGGTTGGATTTTGTCTTGAGGGTGGAATTTGCTCACCAAAAGGAAATATGCCAATTACAATCAAAAGGATTTTCAAAGGTAAGGTACACATACATCACTTATCATAAAACTGGAATTAATTAAAATAGAGAAGGAAGAAACAAAAAGGCTTTGAGACAAACGAAACTAAAATAGAAAGAGTGGGTAAGCAGTAGGTTTTATTGTGCTTGGCATATTTTAGCTGGATTCTCAGATTAGATATTGGCATTGTGGCTTGTTTTAGGATTTGCAGGGGAGGTTGGGGAGGCTACCAAGACAGTTGTTACTGGTCTAGTGGGCAGACAAATGGCTACAGAAAAATGTTTAGGATAAATGACCATGTTTCAATTCAGCAGGGGCAGCATCAATAGTCACTGGATCCTATGTGGCAGATTGTTGAGTTTATACTTTTGCAGTTTGGCACTTGGCATTAAGGTTGACTTGCCATGTTTTGTCATGAGAATTTATTTCATTGACATTATGTAGCTGTAGCCACTAATGTCCAGTTCTTTCTTAATAGTTTAATTTATCTCTTCCATGGAGAGTGTAGGTACTAAAATCATTTAATATTCTTTGGGAAACATACGTTAATAAGAATTTGATATGTATTTTCAAAGTGTAGAGTTGATGTAAGAAGGCTGAATTGAGTAATAAATATTGTAGGGTTTTAGTTGATACTTATTTATTTTCCTAGAAATAGGTATTTTATTTATTTTCTTAAAGTTAGGCATTTTTAGTTTTCTTAGAATTTGGTATTTATGTACCATTAGGTCCATTTGTGAATAATAATTAATGGATTCAGGATAGATTATTACACTTTCACTCACTTGCTTATATGCCCTCATTTTAGGTGGTCCAGCAGAGAAGTGTGGGAAACTGAAAGTCAAGGATGAAATTCTTGAAGTGAATGGGGTTAAGTTTGATTCCATGCGACATTATGAGGCTTGGAACCATCTCAAGTTTCTGGATGATGGAGAGGTCCACATAACAATACATCGACCTTGATCATAAGTAAAAACTAAAATTTTACCTGTACACATCTTGTAAATATGTTATAATTTCGATTTCTTTGGAGTCTTCCTATGTGCTTGCAGCTAGAAAACATTGATGTGTTGTTGGAAATGCATGCAAGTATGGCTACCTAATTCCCAAACAAGAAGAAGAATGTATGCGTGCATAACATAGTGCATTCAGAATGCTGATTATTAGTTATTAAGACATTTCATTCTCAGTATCTGACTTTACAATTAATATTCAAACCATTGCAATATTTAACACATAGTAGATATTGGGACTAGTCTGAATGGTTAAAATTGCTAGATACATTTTTGCCAAAGTCTTAAATAGGAATTCTGTCAAAACTGGTCCTGTAGTTCTTCAGTTGCTTTGTTGCAACAGACAGACAGATGGATTAAAATGGGTAGTGCTTTTTGCAATTTTCAGTTAGAAATATGCTTTAAAAAGCACTGTTGTTTTGATGATGGTAAATGTACACAATGTATTCAAAAAGTTATTTTTGAAAAGATAATTGAGCATTAGTTAAACTGATCACCTCAAACATTGTACAGTCTGTTCAAATATTTAACATGCTCATAATTTACAGCTTTTTTAAAAGTGTTTCATCATTTTTTTGTAAAGGAGCATATACTTGTAAAACACATATCAGTGTCTCAACTTCTGTCTCCTAATGGTTTAAAACTAAATGAAAACATGCCAGAGTTGTATACAACTTAAAATGCTGTAAGAATGCTGCTGTTTGAGACTTTAAGCAGATATAAATTTTGTGCAAATTAAAGACCAGAAGCATTACTATGAACATATTTTATGTGAAATGGAATGCATAGTTCCTGGATTTATGAAACATGGTTGTTACTGTGGTCTTTCTCTTAACTAGATGTACCTGTATGTAGCACATGTTATTTTTGTAAAGTCTACAACCTCCTGTGTAGTAGAGGTCACATATATTTCTGTCTCAGGTCATATTAACTAATAATATATTTTATCAGTTTTTGCTTCTCCTTTTATGCTATATATCAGTGTCATATTAAGAGGGTGGTAGAAAAGGGGGGGGGGGGTGTTGCACTTCAACTTCAAGCTTGAGCCCGTGCTCATAAAATTTTCCTTATGTTTGCACAGTGGCTGTAAAGTATTTTTGTATTGTGCTAAAAAAACATTAGAGTAAAAATTTGTTTTGAAGAATGTTTATTCATCTGTTAAGCCATTGCTTATTATTAATTAGAATAAATTATAACAGAATGGCTAATCAGGTTGGGACTTCCAACATTGAGCCAACGACTGCAAGACTTCTACAAATAAAAATATGCCACTGCTGATTGTATAGTGTTTGATTTGTAATTATACGGAAATTGTGTATTCACATTCTCAAAGTTATGTATTTTCCAATGGTATAGATTTGTACTGTTAAAAGCTGTCATTGATTCTATATAGTTTTATCAGGATATGAATGTAGTTTTTGTTTCATGGTAGTCCTGGATAGTATTTAGCTTTTCTTGCATTCTTGAATCTAAATTCCATGACTGCTGAAGTTGGTAGAGATCCACCTGCAGTCAGAAGTTGTAATGGTACATGACACTTGCTGCACACAACTTCACCGAAGATAGTCCTAAGTGGATGAATCTGCAGTGACTTATGAAAGAGGTGATTAATGCTCTCATTACTAGTGATTTCAAATTTACATTTGCTCTAGCATGGTTTTTAAATAAAAATGGCCAGTATTCATTGCTTTTGCTAAGTTGGTTCTATAAACTTATACAGCTTTGTTAAACACACTGAGCATATATAGTATAGGTCAGTTTGAGAATCTAATGGTAATTTCAACACTTCAGAAAATGTGCAAAAGGCTTACAGGATTCATGTCTGAAGTCAGAACCTACCAAGCATTAAATTGTAAACTTGTTATTCATGTTTTCTTGGAAAATGTAACAAAAATAGCTGTATAATCCCACAGGTGCTTTCTGAAATAAAGCAATACATGTATATACTGTTAGCTTCTTTGTGAAGAACATTTTTTGCAGTTATCAGCTGCACATGACATAAATCATAAATTTATATAACTAAAAAAAAATTACTCAATTTTGCTTGTTCTGTCTTTGAACTTCATGTAGAATATAAAAGTGAATTTTACAGGTTGATTTCAGCAACACTGTCTAAAATGGTCGTGGACCTCTGAATGTTCTTCTCATCAGGACACAAGGAAAGACTTGCTTAAAATCTGTTGTTTTTTTTCAAGTACCATTCTTAATGCCAATATATGCTTATTTGGCAGTATTATAGACGAAGTTCTGGGGACAGACAATGATATCAAAATAAGAATAGGGAGCCGCGCTAGCGTAGTGGTTAGAACACCGCTCTGGCGACCGGGTGATACAGGATCAAACCCGGGCGACGGCATTTGAGGATTTTTCGTCGACCGGGATTTGGACTGGATTAACTCGAGACCTGGCGAGAACATTTGAAGGAGTGTCGTCGACCAGGGACTGGCGGCTCCTGAGCCGACCCAGCTGCAATGGGTACCTCCGAAATCGGCGAGTATTTGCCTGAATGGCGAGGGACACCTGTCTCTGTACAAGAAATAAAGGGATACTCACGTAAAATCAATGTCAGGTTAGACATAAATAATAACCTGAGATTTCGCCTCGAGTATTAGCGGGCGTACGAAAAAAAAAAAAAAAAAAAAAAAATAAGAATACAAAAAGCAAGAGGAGCTTTCATTGCATTGGGAAACATATCGAGAACAAAAGAAATCAAGTCCAGCACAAAAATAAGAATCTTCAACTCAAATGTCAAGTCAGTCCTATTGTATGGCTCTGAGACATGGAGAGCAACAAAAACAACAACCAAAAAGCTGCAGACTTTTATAAACAAGTGCTTGCTTAGAATAGAAGTACTAAAATGATGTGACAAAGTCACAAATGTGGAATTGATGAGAAGAACCAGACAAGTGCCAGTGGAACAAGAGTTGAGAAGAAGACGCTGGTGATTCATAGGACACACATTGAGGAGACCTGTTGATAGCATTACAAGGCAGTCTTTGTTCTGGAATCCACAGGGAAAGAGAGGCAGAGGTAGACCAAAAAACATGTGGAGAAGAGAGCTGGATACAGCAGTAAAAATGATGAGGAAAACATGGAAAGAACTTGAGCAGATGGCACAGGACAGGAAGACTTGGCATGTGTTTGTTGAAGGCTTATGCATCTCGGGGAGCTAAAGGGTATTGATTGATGCTTAGTGGCGTAGATGATCATGTCTCTCCATAACTTCCTATCTCCAGTACTGACTACCTATTCTATTGTTGACTTCTTTCAATGCTGTCATGTCAGACTGTCCAGTATCTTCTCTCTTTAAAGCTTCATTCAATGAAAAAGCCTTTAAAAGGCATCCTTCTGACCTATGCCCGTTACCATGGTGAAATGTTTGAATCACTTAAATCTTGATAGCCAAAATAAGTTCAAGCAATAAATATCATGCTGTGTGATTTTTACTTTTAAAAGATATAATATTTTGTAAGTGTTTGAATCGTTCATTTCAGTTCAGGGTGAAAATGACTAGGCCTTGGATGTTATGAGCTGTTGTGCACCTCAGTGTTAATTTGCTTGTATGTAACATATTACGTGGTTTCATTTTTGTTAATACAGTCAATCCTTGCTACCTGCAGGGGTTAGGTTCCTTGAAAACCCCGTGAATACGGAAATCCTCAAATACGGAACCATTGATCCTATGGGAAAAAGGGGGTTAGGTTCCTGCAGGACCCTGTTCCCCATACACTTTTGCTACCAATCACCATAAACTCATCATTTCATGTACCCTTCATGTAAAAAACAGCTTATTTATTATACTGTACATTTTATAAATGTATTTTATATACTGTTTTCTATGTAATAGTACAGTATGTACAATGTTTTGGTGTAAAAATACTCAGTCACCTATTCACTCACACTGTCACTACTCTTTCACATATCCACACACAAACACACACATCATTACAAAATCCCTGGAAAACAATGATTGAAAACATTTACACAGAACATTTAAAATAAGAAATCAAGAAAATTTCAAACAGACATCCCAGAAAGAAGTTTATCTAACACACATACTTTATCACTGAGGCTCATCACAGCTTTTTTGCACGTAGGCACACTCACCAACATATTTGCACTACGCTTGGATGCTATTATTAAATCTCAAACATAATCAAAAACAGCATAAAACTGCAAAAACACGAATGAATAGATGCTTCACACATGTAAACACAACGAAAGACGCAAGAACATGGAGCCAGCCTGTCCTTGCTGTGCGGCAGGCTTCTCAAAATTGTTTACCTGCTGCACATGGCCACAAATACCAGTGAGGTGCCTGCAAATGTAAAAATATGGATTACACCTTATCTAGTGCGTATGAGTGAATCCACAAATACGGAACACACGAATAGGAAGGATTGACTGTATTTATAAATGTCAAGAGGAAATATTTTTATGAACTGATCATATAATCAGAATCAAATAACTTTCAATCAAAGTTGTAAATTGTATCACAGTACTAAATATGGGTGAAATGTTTTCTGTTACTATATGTAATAACAAATAACTATTGTATCTATGAATGGATCTTGTTATCAGGATAAAATATCTTATTTCAATCAAAGCTGTAAATTGTATCACAATACTAAATATGGGTGAAACTGTTTTCTGATACTCTGTGTAATTGCAAATAGCAATTGTATGTATGAACTGATCATATTTTCATATTTATGTGAGTAAAAAACAAAACATTACTCAATTTTGTTTGTTCTGTGTTGGAACTTAATGTTGAATAAAACAGTTTTGTGGGGTAACAAATCAGAATGGACCACATTTTTAAAATAATTGTTTAAACTTGGTACATAATTTATATTTTAGCTGCTTAAAGTAATAGTCTTACATTAATTAATTGTATATTGATAGCTTACTTTGGTAAGAAAGACTTTCCATTACTGAAGTCCCAAGTTTATTGACTCATGTCTTATATACAAGTATATATATATATATATATATATATATATATATATATATATATATATATATATATATATATATATATATATATATATATATATATATATATATATATATATATATATATATATATATATATATATATATATATATATATATATATATATGTGTGAGATGGGGAAAGTCGGATGATGAGCAGTGCATCCTATGCCAGGAAAGGCAAACACTTGAACACATGTTTTCAGCCTGCAAGGTGGCATTAGGGCAAGGGTGATACACATGGCGACACAACAAAGTGCTAAGTGAGCTGGCTGCGACAATAGACCTGGCAAGGATGAAGGCGAATAGCAGGAAAGTCAGCACACCCTAAACCGAGTAAATCAGGTAGCAGTTTACCATCTCTTCTTGACTCTGCAAATGACTGGGAGATGGCGGTAGACCTACATGGACAAGGGGCATATCCAGAGAGTATCAGAAAATCTCGAAGACGGCCGGATATAGTGCTGCATTCTTCTTCATCGCAGCAGGTTATAGTGATTGAACTGACTGTGCCATTTAAATCCAGATTGGACGAGCATCATTCGTTCAAAGTGGCAAAGTATAGTGATCTTACCGCAAATCTGAAACACGATGGGTTCACTGCAAGGGTCATGGCTGTTGAGGTTGGTGCAAGAGGGCTTGTGGCTGCATCAGTGTATGTTTATTGAAACTGGTGGGTCTGAGAGGACAGTTGAGAACAAGGGCACTGAAGAAGCTTAGTGAAAATGTGGAAAGGGCATCATGCTGGTTGTGGAACAACTGCAATGGGCTATGGAACTCGTTACGGTAAAATCTAGCCCCACCTGCGGTATAGGAAACACCCTGAAATTTTTCTAAGTCCGCAATACATAGAGTTTTTCATAGTATTGGTGAAAGGATGGTGGCGATACAAGAAACAGGCGGTGCATTATATGGGGTGAAGGTAAATTTCAGAGGCCGGCTTGCAAAGAATTCAAGCCTCGTATGCGTCACGCAGGCGTGTCAGTGGTATGCTGCGGAACAACCACAATAATTTGTCTTCTCTTTGTTACTTTCACAATTGCCTCCTGCTGACGGAATTGTGGATTTTAAAGCTGCATCCAAGGTGGAATGGGTTCATTTTCTACACAAGACAACAGTAGGCTGAGACACTTGGGAGTCATGACCCCCCCCTTAGAGTGTAAAGGAGAATAATTAGCCGAAAGAATTTGTTCGATGGGGGGACTACTTCTGATATCAGATTGCCTCCTGTTGTATTGCTCTGTATAGAGTTTCCTATCATAGATATATATATATATATATATGTTCTCAAAGAAAGCATTAGTCAGTTTGAGGATATTTGAATCCCCGTAAAGCTTTTCCATGAAAGGAGCTGGCGTCGGCCATATGTGCTTTCTCTGTACCGCATATAAGGGGCAACTTTGAAGCAGATGTTCAGCAGTCATTTTATCAATGCCACAGTTACACTAATCGGTAGTTCCTATCTTTAGCTTGTTGAATAGATGGTATCTCAATCTGTTGTGGCCAGTGTGGAGTCTGAAGATTACCACTTGTTCTCTTCTGTTGAGCTGGTAGTAAGCATCATTATGTGTGTGACCTGGATGTTCTACATTCCATTTGTTTCTGTATCTGATTCTGATAAAACTCTTTGCCTCCTCGAAAGTTATGCTTGCATCAGGCTGAGGTAGATGTGAACCTTCTTTTGCCATTCTGTCAGCCTCTTCATTGCCGGTGATGTTACAATGAGATAGGATCCATTGGATTACAACACTTTTGAATCGTTGACAAAGTTTGTGGAGCACTATTCTGAGATCATCCAGGTCTGTATTAATTTGGCTTTTCAATGTTGCAATTACTGACTGTGCATCAGTAAAGAAAGCAACTTGTCTCTCTGTGCTTTCTTCTGTCATTATAACCTCTGCTGCAGTTTTCAAGGCCTCTGCCTCTGCTCTGAAGTTACTTGAGAATTGTCCAGTTGCCACTGATAGTCTTTTTTCTGCACCAGTGCTTAAGGTCAGAAAGACACCCCCACCTCCATTTTCTGTTGCATTTGTTGCTGATCCATCTGTGTATGCATGGGTCCAGGTGTTGCGTGGGTAATGTTTCTCTATGTATTTTGTCGCTATGGATTTTCTCTCTGTTGCAGCTTGGCTCTTTTTTCTTTCAATTCCAGGAATGTTTTCAATCATTGTTGTAGATGGGTTTAAAAGTGGATATTTCATTTATGGAAACTGTTCTCATCTGTGGTTTAGTTGATTCTACAGAGTTGCTTCGTTTGAGTCTTTGCCTTCTAAGAGCATTCATTCTATGGCACATTGGGTGGTCTGTTAGTCTTTTGAATTTTTCGGTTTGTTGCTGAGCCTTGCTGTCTCCTCTATCCTCCATTGGCTGGAGGCATGTAATCTTTTCGAGTTCTTTTATAGATGTTGACTTCATGCCTATTATTCTCATAGCTTGATTTTGGAGTCTGCTAATTTTATCAAAGTTTGTCTTAGCTGCTGTTATTCATGCTGCTATGCCATATTCAGAATATATATATTCTGTTTGCACTGTTCAAGACTTCACATTCTTCTTCTTCTTCTTTGATCCTTAGCCGCCGACCGTCAAAGCAGTCAGTGGCCATTACGCCTGGTGGCGTCTTGTAGGGCAACAACAAATTGATTCCACCTTGCTCGGTCGGTGGCCATCCTTCGTACAGTGCCCCAACTCTGGTTCATTCTTTGCATCTCAGCCTCCACAGTCCTCCGCCAAGTTGTTTTTGGTCGGCCTCTCTTTCATTTTCCTTCAGGGGTCCATAGCAAAGCTGTTCTTGTGATGGCATCGGGGTCTCTTCTGAGGACATGGCCAACCCAGCTCCAGCGTCTGCCAGCTATGATGGTGTGCATGTCCTCTTGCTTGCTCTGAGTAAGCAGATCTTGGTTGGTGATGGTATTCGGCCAAAAGATTCAGAGAATTTTTCTTAGGCATGTGTGAAAAGAGGACAATTTCGACATTTCCTTCTCTGTAACTCTCCAGCTCTCCGGAAAGCACACAGCTCTGATATAATCCTAATTTTGTGCTTGTGCTGTACTGAGAGGACTTCCAGATGTTGTTTAGACTAAAAAAGGCTGTTCTTGCTTTGTTCATTCTGTTGTTGATGTCTCTGCTTGCTCCGCCGTCTGGTGTTACAATGCATCCTAGGTATGTGAAGGCATCTGTCTGTTCCAGTTGCTGATTCCTTACTGATATGGGCTCAGGGTTGCTCACATTGAGCAAGACTTCACATTACGAAAACTATACTTTCATGTCAACGTCACATGAAATTAATGCTACCTATGAGACTGCATCTCTGCAATTATGAAAGTGAAGTTTTGGCAGTAGCAGATGAGACGACTCATCAGCTGAGAATGAGTTGCAGAACTTCCATGCAAGAAAATCATTTTTGTCATTTGTAGTCTTAATGTACAAAGTTAAAAAGCTGATGAGGTGCTCTGGAGTCCCTCATAAGTTCATAAACCTAAAAAACTAAATGTATGAAGATATTAAATGCAGAGTTCTTCATGAAGTACAACTCACACAACCCTTTGAGATAAGAACAAAGTGTGGCAATTTTGCTTCTGTGTACCACATCTCTTTTTTACTAACTATAGATGGGATTATGAAAACAGTGACATCAGCTATTGGAATAGAATTCAGTGGAATATGACAAAAAAGTCGGATGATCAAGGTTGGGCTGATGACCTTAGCCCTTATGTCCCATAACCATAGCCAGATGTATGACAAAATGTGAAAACTTAATAACAGGTCAGAGCACTGGGTCTGAAAATACACAGAGAAATGAGAATAAATGCAGCAAATTATAACAAGATTTCACTTGCTGAAATGTCCTACAAGATGTGGACTCATACATACATCATGAAAACAGTAGTATAAAAATATACAAGGCCTAAGGAGTATTAATTGCATTGGGGAAATATGGAAAGCAAAAGAAGTTACACAAAAAAAGAATCTTCAGTTGAAATGTGAAAACATCTTACTGTAGGCTCTGAAACATGGAGAACAATTAAATTAATCACTAAGAATTTACAGATTTTCAAAAATAAGCAATGCACAGAAAAGAACTGCAATTGTATGAAAAGATCACAAAAATGGAAGTAATGCAAAGAAACAGACATTGCTGTTTTACTAGGACTGCTGAACTTGTCGCTTTTTGGCGGCCAGTGCCAAGTTTAAGAATTTGCATGTGTTTCTTAGCAGTTGAGCATGTCTGTATAGAGTATTTTGGATTGTTGAGAAGTCCTAAACCTATTACCAACACATGTTGAATTGTCTCATATGAGTGGGTAAAGTTACGGCAGCTGGGTTCATGTGAGGGGCTTAATTTGCTGAAGTTTCCTTAAACTATAATGTGACTAAAAACCAGAGGCATAAAAGAGATGACGGGGTCATGGAAAGACCTCAGACAAATAGCGCAGGACAGGAAAATCTCATGTTAATTTGTTTGAAGACCTATGCTCCAGAGAGAGTAAAAGGTTGAGGAAGAAATGAAACCTGTCCTCTAGAAAGTGTCAACAATCAGGAGGAGAGGACACATCACCCTTTATGTCACATGAGACACCCAGGAATGTCATTATAACATCCCATGACACTTAGAATCAGGAGAAACAAGAATGAGTTCATATAAGCACATATTTTGTATGTACAGGGTAGGCCAAAGGTCAGGACACACGTTAAGCTTATGTCTATCATTTTATTAATAGTGGCTCTCTAGGTTTGCAAGATCATCATCATCATCAGTTGCCATCTCCACAACGGAGGTTGGCTGTAATGGATCTCCGTCTTCTGTCTCTTGTCTTGGTGGTACACTCTGATAGACTCTTTCCCGTCCATCTCTTGATGTTATCTTCCCACTTATAGCGCTGTCTTCCCCTTGCACGTTTACCTTCAACTCTCCCTTCTGTTATGGTCTTCTGCAAGGTGTTATGCCTTTTTATGTGGCCAAAGTATTTTAGCTGCCGAACTTTGACCTCTCTCATTAGTTCTCTTTTCATACCTAGATTTTCTACTACCTCCTTATTTGTTTTCATCTCTTTCCATGAGATACGCCCCATTCTTCTATATATCCACATTTCAAGAGCCTCAATTCTTTCTTCCAAATGCTTATTCATCGTCCATGTTTCTGCACCATATTTTTGCAATAGGTTGCACCATAGGTTTGCAAGATACACTGCCCTGAATATGAAGAAAGGGTGAAAAGTCAAAACCCTGGGAATCGGGAAAATAGCAAAATGTTAATTACTGTTTAAACCTGAGCTATTACACGTTTGTTCATTTTTTGTGTATGCTGATGTCTCAGAATGTTAATACAATAAGAATAAATAAAAATAATTAATAAATGAACTAAATAAAGGAAAAAATATGCATTTTAAATATTTTCTCTCTTTGGCCACCTCAGTATAAGTTTAGGATTATCAGAAGAGCTTAAAATATTATCTGTGTCTCATGAAATTGTCCATTAAATATGAAGTAAACATGTTTGTTAAAATAAAAAAATGATATTCCTGCTTCTTATGGAAAAAGTATTTTTCTCATGAAATCATACATGGGTTAAGTTAGAATTGTTATATACAACTTACTTTCAGGTACTAAAGTATTCACACTGTCAGTCAGACAATATATTTCCTCTGTCAGTCTCACTTTACATAGTAGAACCTTCATTGCCTCATATCAGATATTCATATTTGTTAGGTTATATGGTCAGAAACACAGAATTATGCTGCCTCTAACTTTATGATCTTTGTAATACCTCAAGTAAACATACTCATATACATTAGTATGTGTTGTGATCTCCTGTACAGAGCTGTACTGTCAGTCAACTTGCTTTTTAATTTTTTTTTAAAATGGGCATACTAAACATGTTATGCTCTACAATATTGTCACCTGTGCAGTACATAGTTTCCTTATGTGTGTATGTAATTTGTGTGCATGTAATTTGTGTGCATGTTTGTGCTGTATATGAATATGGATATGCATCTGTTTTTATGCTTTGACTGAACATTGGACATATGTCATTAGCAGTAGTCATCATATGTGTCAAGACATTGTATCAGTACATGTGCTTTTGTAATTGTCTAATGAATATACATATGAATTATTTCATGTTTTGTGGTTATTCATCCATAACCATATCTTCAATAACTGTCTTTTTTTGTGTTAATGTCCACCTGTTCAAATAACTGTTTAATGTGTGTGAGATCTTATTTTTCAAACTATATTGTTGTTGTCATAGTTGATGACATTGATGTGCAAGATGATGTAAGACTTGCTGAATAAGTGAGTTATCAGATATTTTAATGGCTGTGAGTAGTTCACAATCAAAACATTCTGTCTAATTAAGAATTGTGTAAATAAAATATATATGCCACACTAGAACAAAATAGAACAAAGGTATGAGGCAATATAATAAATTAATGTGTTACAATGGGATATAAAGACATACAATAGGATAGGAAGAAGTGAGACAAATACTGATGTGAGGCAATATAAAATGAATTCCTATGACACAGTGGGATAGGGAGACACACACATTGGGATAGGGAGACACACAATGGGATAGGAAGACACTCAACATGATAGGGAGACACACAATGCGATAGGAAGACACTCAATAAGATAGGAAGACACTCAATAGGATAGGAAGATACACAATATGATAGGAAGACACACAATAGGATAGGAAGACACACAATAGGATAGGAAGACACACAATAGGATAGGAAGACACACAATAGGATAGGAAGACACTCAATAGGATAGGAAGACATAATATGATAGGAAGACACACAATAGGATAGGAAGACACACAATAGGATAGGAAGACACCCAATATGATAGGAAAGACACACAATTGGATCCCCACAATGGGATAGGGAGACACACAATGGGATAAGGAGATGTACAATTGGATAGGGAGAAGTACAATGGGATAGGGAGACACACAATGATGTAGGAAGACATTCAATGGGATAGAAAAATCCAAGACAAATACTGATGTTAGATAATATAAAGTAAATGTATATATCCTAATGAGATAGATACTGATGTGAGGCAATGTAAAATGAAAGTGTGTGTTTCTGTGGGATAGGAAGACAAACAGCGGGAAAAGAAAGCCCAAGAAAAGACAAATACTGATACATATACTCTGATACTCATCACCTTAGTTCAACATAAGTGGTACTGAATCTGTAACTATCTATAACAATTAATACATCATGGTAGAAAATAGTTGTTAATGTATTCATGTGACAAGATGTTTGATTTTCTGTTTGTGTCATATTGCTGGGAAGTTATGAAATGCTTTAATAATACCACACTGTTAATGTATTTTTATTGTATGAAACTGCCCATATTTGTCAAGGCTTGCCATTTCCAAGAAAAAATTATTATTGTAGCCGTGAAATTATACCTGTGAATTATTTTTAAAATATTTTAAAATGACTTCTCAGTCCTATTTTCTTCTCTCAGTCTTGCAAACTAAACCTGTTTTATGTATTGAGCAAGTATCACTCAAACCAACAAAAACATCTTGTACAGTAACATGGAAGCTTTGCGACAATTTTTGTAAATCTCATTCCATGCTTATCTGGATGTCACTTTCAGTCTTCATATCTTTGCATCTTAATTTTTTTGTTTTTAATTTTTACATGCATGATAGACACTGTCTCTCTGTCCATTATTCTTATTTTTTTTTACTGTGGTACAATAATTATAATAATGTAATGCTCATAAAACAATATACTCATTAGTTAACACAGTGATAACAGATTACTGTGGTTATGGAGTCAGCTAGAAGAACCTTGTCATCAAGGCATGTAGGTATGAGCATTTGGAAGGCATATACCACATCAAAATACAATTTGTATGAATTTAAAAAACAGGAGTGCAATTAAAAATGCTTGTAGAAAATTTAAAAAAAAATTAAATATGGTGTGGTAGTCAGTTTTATTAAGGAGACATACAACATAAACACTAGATATTCCCTTCAGTCCTTTCATCACCTACTGTGACAACTATAATCTCGGAACAAAGAGTGTGCTCTAGGTTAATGAAAAAAAATATTTGGAGAGTTGGCTGAGCTTTTTGGCATGTCTCATGTTAATGTTGTAAGATCAGCAGTGAAAGCAAAAACTTGTCTTAAAAAGACATTACAAAGTAAGAGAATTAGAAAATGTGTGTGGTAGTTTTCTGTAAGTCTTTGCATAAAAAAACCTTCAAAATGTGTGTCATTATTCTATCATTATATACAGCTTCAACAGTTGAGTTACAAATACGTGTCAGATAGTGAATATGTGCTCTCAAGTGTTAACATTAACCAAAGACAGATAATGTGAATTTGAGAAACATGCAAGATATGAAACTGTTTGTAATGATATGTTCCCTTGAATAAAGTTTATTTATGATAGTTCATAGTGATCTAAAAAACAAGAGAATATTGATGGTAAAGCATTATGTAGACTGTAGTGTTGCTGGGAGAAGGGCATAGTGGAGGAATGCTGTAGAGTACTGGAACATCTGACTTCAAAGAAGATTGTGCTGCTTCTTGGAACACAAGCAGTCAGTCAGTTGATCCTGTTAATTCCACGTGGAGTATAGGATTGCAACTATTACTTGCAATTGATTTCTACTTTAGGTGGTCTTGTTCAGTTCTGCCCATTATAGCCCTGTTGCCTTTGGTTTATCATTCTTTGTTCTTCTGCAGTTTTTTTTTTTTGGCCTCCCTACCCTACTCTTCACATGTGGGTTCCAGTCAAGGACAAGTCTAGTTATACTGGTTGATTATTTCTTGAGTGTGCCCTATCATCTCCATTTCCTCTATCACAGCTGTGTTGGTTCTTGGCTGGTACTTTTTCACAGGTCTCTGTTATTATATCTGGCTTGTTTATAAATAAGGTGTGACAGAGACATGGATGTCTAGAGCTTAGATGTGATATTTGTGGGTAACACGTCATGTTTCTGAGCCATAGACTAGGACAAATGAGAAGCTGCAGACATCCATATTGGATGTACTGGTCCAAGAGAGTGCAATGCCAGCCTGGCTCTGTTTGTCCTGGCATTGACAACACACCTTGTGTGTCCTTCTTTGGTGATGTCATTTTGCGAATAGGCAAAGCTGTGTGCTTCTTCAGTCGTCCAACAATAGATCTTCATCTGATGTGTTTGACTATTATTTCTTCTCATTTCTTTTGGTTTTGTTTATATTTACATGTATCCCTATTTCTGCTTCAGTTTATCTTTTCCTGCCTTTCTTGTCGCTTATGTGATAGAAAACATAGGTCATCTTCAAGATCTTTAGTTGTGTGTCAAATGCCCAGTGTACTCTTGTTTTATTTCATTTTGTTGTTTCTATTATCATCCAGTCTTGAATGATTTTAATGAATTTCTCAATGCTTCCGCAGTATCTTAATATTTTCCTCATTACTGGGGAGAATATACTATCAAATTCTTTCTCAAAGTCCATAAAGTGATGTACAGTGATGCCTGCCTTATGAAAGATTATACTGGATGGAAGAATTTACTAGACTGACTGCTACAATAAGGCAAGACTCAAATGAACTCAAAGCAAAACTTTACAATTTTGGAGTGAGTTAACTACATCCATATTCTAACATAGAAAACTCACCATCTTAAATATGTTTATTCTCAGTTTGTGTTATGAATAGTAGACCTAAATGTTGTCCGTTATATTTTTTCTTAAAATTTTGATTTTGATCATAAATTTATCGCCCTTGCTCTCACTCACTCTTTCTTTCTCTCTTCCTTGTCTATAACTTCACATACAAATGTTAAGATAAAAAATGAATATATTCTAGTACAATGTCTGCTTTATGTGCTGCTATTGTTGACCATTATCTATTCCCTTCATATCTCGTTAACCAGAAAAGTGAGTAAACGTCTGGATTGGATATAATCAACCATTTCATTTTTTGCCTTTTGTGTGAATTCTCATTGTTTGTGTATTTGTATCCACGCGGATTTGTTGTCCTGTCAGTGTACATTCCTTTACATTGTGTGTTTGCGTTTGTAATCCTACCCCTTTTTTTAAAATTTTTTTACCATTTCAGTTTTTGTCCAGTTTGTGTTAGGCTTTTGTGCGTTCAGGCATGCTGGAGAGACGTTTGGAGGAGATGAAATGATACAAGGACATAAGAGAAGAAAGTGTTTAGAGAAATGAGTACAGATTGACCACACTTTTAAAAACTGTACACAGTTGTACGGTAGTGACTTTGTCTTTACCATTACTCAAATTAACAGACGAGATGCACTGAAAAGATTACGTATTTCTGTTACTGTCTCGTATTTCTGTTACTGTCCCGTATTTCTGTTACTGTCCCGTATTTCTGTTACTGTCTCGTATTTCTGTTACTGTCCCGTATTTCTGTTACTGTCCCGTGTAGTTGGGGGGAGATCTGATGAGGCAAAGAAAGAATAGGCCTACTGCTCTGACTCAGGCATGTCGTACAAGGCTACTTCTATGAGGTTGTGAATGGGGCTGACAACATCCTTGTATAAAACTAATAGATACAGTAACCAACGCTACAACAGCATGTGAATACTTTATACAGACTTCCTGCCGGGGGGGGGGGGGGGGGGGGGGGGGGGGCAACAGTAGTGGTGGTTTCATGCTCCATAGGGAGGGAAAAGGAAAATGTTGATGATATTTGTCCGATATTTGTGATCGTAAACAGGCAACTAAAGGCGAGCATACGTCAACAGTGGGATATCTATAAAGATGATGGGTTAATATACTGTACTGTGAAACGATTGACAGCGTGGTTAGAGCGCTAGGCCTCGCGTGAAAGGTGCCGGGTTCGAATCACGGTACCGACCCTCTGCAGTCTACCAAGCTGTAAATGGGTACCTGATCAGAGTCAGGGAACGAACAGGCAGCCAGGAAGCGAACTGATCACCCCACCTCTCGATGCTGGATCTAGTATGGTGAAGTCTGTAACACTTCCACGCCCCTACGGCAGTATCTGCTATGGGACTACCTTTTTTTTACTGTAAAACGAAACAAGTTTAACCTGGTCTGAGAGACTACTTCTTCTTTGATCCTTAGCCACCGACTGTCAAAGTAGTCAGTGGCCATCACGCCTGGTGGGGTCTTGTAGGGCATCAACAAACTGCTTCCACTTTGCTTGGTAATCGACCATCTTTCGTGCAGTGCCCCAGCTCTAGTTCATTCTTTGCATCTCGGCCTCCACAGTTCTCCGCCATGTTATGTTTAGTTGGCCTCTTTTTCGCTTTCCTTCAAGGGTCCATAGCATTGCTGTTCTTTTGATGGCATCGGGGTCTCTTCTGAGGACCTGGCCAACCCAACTCCAGCGTCTACCAGCTATGATGGTGTGCATGTCCTCTTTATTGCTTCGTATGTAAATGTGCCTGTTCCAGCTTCTGGTTCCTTATTGTTATTTGCTCAAGATTGTGCACATTGAGTGGCATGACCTCTGTCTTCTTTAGACTGATGTTCAGATCCACCTGCTGGCTATACTTATTCAGTCTATCTGTTTTTTCTTGAATGTGTTGATGTGAATGTGCGAGTAGTGCATTGCCATCTGCATATTCCAGATCTTCCAGTGTAGAAAACGTTGTCCATCTAATTCCTCTTGGACTACTTTCTGTTGTCTGGCGCATCACCCAGTCTATGATTTTCAAAAATAAAGTGGTTGATAAGGGGCATCCCTGTCGTACTCCTGTCTTCACCTCAAAAGTTAGGTTGCTCTGCCCAACACTACGTGTAAATTTAGCAGAGAGGCTTTTTATGATGGAAACAGTGCCGCTGGGAATTCCATAAGCCCTCAGTATTTGCAATAGGCTGTCCCTAATTATGCTGTCAGAAGCCTTTTCAAAATCAACAAAGTTAATGTATAGCTGTCTCTGCCATTCTGAGCACTGCTCTATAATGTTCATGAGGGTGAATATATGATCTGCACATCTTCTGTTCCTTCTGAATCCTGCTTGTTCTTTCCTTAGTGTATGGTCTACTCATATTTAAATTATCTGGATAATTATCCTGCCGTGTATTTTTACTGGGAATTAAGAGAACAGCAATTTCACTTCAGTTGTTGCAGTCTGTAAGGTCGACCGTCTTGGGCAATTTGACAATTATTCCTCTATTTGGTGTTGTCTCTGTTTTCCAGACTTGTGGAAATAGTGGCTTTAATAGTTCTGCTTCTAGTTCAGGGTCTGTCTTAAACAATTCAGCATTTAAATTGTCGTGACCAGGAACTTTTTCAATCCTTAACCCTTTGATAGCTGTAATGATTTCTTCCCTTCGTGGAATGTCTGTGTTTACGTCTAGATCACTTTCAGCCTCAGAAACATTCAGTTGTGTCTCTTGTGGTTTCTTATTAAGTGTTTATCTGAAGTGCTCTGCCCATCTTGTTTCCTGCCCCTATGCTGAGGTGATGAAATTTACTTGCTTATCTCTTACTAACGTAATATTGTTTACACCCTGTTTTTCGTTGATGGTTTTAGCTATTGTGTATACCATGCTTTGCTCATTTCTCAGTGCTGCCTCTTCTGCCTGTCTTGCAAGATCGTCCAGGAATTTCCTTTTGTTTATTCGGGTTTGACGGTTTACTTCCTTGTCCAGCTGACCATACTGTTCGCTATATATTTCCTTTAACCAGGGGACTTTGCTTCTATTTTCTTTCTTTTCATTTCTTTCCTCGTCGCTATGGTGTTTAATGTTTCTGGTGTTATCCAGTCTTGTCTCTTCCTTTCCTGGACTCCCAAGCATGATTTGCTGCTTTCATTATATATTGTTTAAATGGTGTTGAATTTCTGGTCAACATCGTCAGCCGCTGTCTTTTTCTGGCTCTTGGCAATTTGATATCGTCTCTTTATATCGACCACAAAAGCTTTTCTTCAAGTCAGAGTGTTCTTCAGTTTGACGATGTCCTACATTTTCTGTTTAGTTTCAATTGGTCCAGCAGTTCTGAGTTTCACCTTCAGTCTTGCCACTACTAAGTGGTGGCTAAGAAATGCGGCGTCCGCCTCGAGCTCTAGACGTACCGGTTTCGATTCCCAGTTGAGGGAATATAATTTATGGAAAATTTTTTTCAGAACCAGTGGTCCTAATGATGTCATACTCCCCACTGGTATCCTGGGTAGTGAGAACGGATGACTAACCTTCTCGGATAAGGGCGAAAATAGAAGATCCCGTGTGCAAGTTGCGCGCGTTAAAAATCCCACGGCAGTTGGAAATCGTAAAGAGTAGGCCTATCAGGCCGCTGCTCTGGCAAAATTAAAAAAATTAGAAACCTACCCACAACAAAAATATTTATAGAATGTGTGATTCCTATATACACACGTTGGGATTCTCGCCAGTGCTACGGAGTTCGTGAACTTTTCTGAGATCTCCTTGTGTGATCTAAGGGAGGATATTGGAGCACTGATGAAATAGTCCGTGTGCAATGAAGATAGTCCTAAAAACCAAACCAAATGCTTCCTGTGACGAGTAGGGTGTATATGGGTGGATGTAGAAGATCAGACAACACTCATACACCGCCCGTCTAGCTCACTGTCTAAGGATTAATACGAGTACACCAACTCCAGGGACCATATCAATCTCCGTGAATATATTATATCACAAATAAGTCACAATTGGCGCAGGGCCATTACAATCATTGGAGACATCAAATCCCGAGTATTCTACAATCACTCTGATTCTCGGAATATCTACAGCCACAAAATAGGATACTTAATAAATCCACTGCACAACTCTGGCCATCTACTCGCGCACTACTATAGACATCGAACCTTCTCTTCTCTACGCTCTTCGATGTCTCCTGTCTACTGTCTACTTTCTACTGACTCAACTTTCTACTGACTCAACACACATTTCTCTCTGACTGACCCCTTTCATTCGTATTCACCAAACACGTGAAAACCTTCCACACTCCACTGAGCTTCATTCACTCATAACTATAGCTAGCAGTTTGTCTTAATCTCTGCTCACAACATTGCTTGTAACTAAAATATTACAAGGCAAGCATACCCAACTCTCAACAACTTATATGACTAAATAAGCTCCCGCTGGAGCATGGGAACATTCATACATGCAAAAAACCCTCAAAACACGCCGTGACATCCACCCTTTCCCCACGTGAAAAACGGGTTTTTCACCCAGGAGATAGTGATGGGAGTCATACACATCTCCTAAACCAAAATACATCATCAAAGTAAACAATGCTTCCATCCAAAATACACAAACCCACAATAATAGCATACAAATTGTTCTAGCGATAATCACATTCAATATCTCTAAAATTAAGCAACATTCATTTTCACAGCAGAAAAATGCATGCAAAATCTACACACTTCATGTCAAGTCATCCAAATACACAAACAAAACTACATGCACGAATGCTCAATCAAAATCAGCTCGTCTGGTGTCGTGTCCTCCTAGTAACATCAAACTGTTGTAGGGTTAATGTTCATCTGGTCAACCAGCTGCTTGATGACGTGGCAGATTACATAAAACTAGTGGCAACCACCTATGACCAATGCCGAAGCATCTGCCCTGAGAAAGAAAATTTTGTCTAAATTAGAAAGAATCAAAAGTTGACTACTTGCAAAAATATTCTCAAATTTTGTCTAAATCACCTTGACACTTGCTTGTACATATCACTCTATTAGGCCTTCTCTTCTCAGTTAGTGATGTTAGTTTTGGGCTCTGTAATTTCAATATTATACTATCAGAGGCCCCTTCCGGCATCATATTCATCTCAGCCTTGGTCATACTCTTCAGGGTAGCTGCTCCATTTAGGCTGACGATACCCAGAGCTACTACCACAGCTACAACAACTTTGTCGTGGTTGAGTTAAAGTGTAAGAGTATTTGTCGAGTTAGACAATAGTAGTGAAATCGACAATGATAGTGAACTGACAGAGTTGTAGTTTACACATAGATAAGGTGTAAATAGGAGGTGGACTTGAGACAAACTTGGAAGAAGATTTATTAAAATTATCTCTCTCTCCAAGCCTCAACACACTTATATAGTCTAAGCACCGCCTGCTCTCCCTCTTTTCTCTGGTTATACACAGAGACTATAGTAAAGAGCTTGAAAATGTTAATTATGGATGAAAGTGTCGTGAACAGCGCATTAGTAAATGAGTAAAATTTATTAAAGAAGAAATGTATGAAAATAATGCATATCAGCACAAACAACATAAATTTTACAGCAATAATCACAAATATGCAAATACACACCAACGAACACACAGACCAACAACATAAAACCTGTAGAACACAGAGAGATAAATAAATAGAGTGTCAGTCGGTCCGCTTTCGTGGGACCAAATGCGCTAGCTCCAGAAAGTTTCTTACGTGTAGATATCCTTCAAGGTGATGGAATAACATACATAACTTTCCTGTAGGTACTAATCGTTGGTGACCCCTAATTGCGCGAGGGGGACTGAAAGACTCTGTCTATCTCCGGCTGACCGCTCATAAGTGCGAGGTTTTACATAACCCAGAAATACACACAAGACGAAGTTACTTGAGGACAAAGGGTCCTATGCGCTCTTATCCGGCGCTAGAATTTTTCTTGCGTACTTGGTAGTAAATCTGGTTTGGGCTGGCTTGGCTGTGATTTGGCTGAGTGCTCCGTTTAAGCACACAAAGTCTGGTGATATTAAATTATGCTATAGGCGCTGGGCTGCTTGATAGCGGGAAGCCGCAAGGCTCTGACTGGTAATCCAAAGGCGAGTAGGAAACTACTACTGCAATACGATTTCAGATTTTTGCGTTGGCTCGTTGCACACTGCGTGAGCTTTATTTCCCTTTAGAGAGAATGGCGTTGACAAAAAGGGTTTTGTTTCAGGTATTGGGGTTGACAACTCGTAGGGCAAATTGCGTTCGGGAGTCGTGAGAGCGATGAGAATGTTACGTTCGTCGCCTGACTGGACTCTTTCGATGGCAAAGGCAGTAAGTATGTCCTGAAACTGAGACCCAAAAGACGACGACCTTTACATCAAGCAAACAATAAAATTATACTAACGTTATACAAAACAGTTAGGCTCCACTATGGGATTTAAATTATTGTAATCATTGCTATGACAGTTTAGGGCTGTCTTTAACCATATAAGTCTCATGTTCCTTCCACTCTATCAATTATCAGCATGCGCCCGCATAGGCTAATATATTTTGTACACCCATGTACCTGTCGGTAAATGTTCTGACAGCAAAATTTACTCCTCTTCTTCCAATTAAACATACAGGAAACCTAACCCTGTAGTTACAGCTGAGTGGGGTATGCTATTCATCTTACAACATTACATGAATTTACATAAAATACAGCATTTGACATTACACAATAGTTGGTATGCGCCCTTTTTGGGGAAAATATTAACATCCCACAAGTGGATACATAGAAAAGGTAATGTTCTTGCTATAATAATACAGTTGTGACTGAATCATAAGATATAATGTTTTCTATGGCTGGTGGCTGCTTTCCGTGAACTTTATGACTAGTGTCTAGCTACACAAATCGGCATATAATGATTCCACCCTGCCACTACAAGTTTCTATCAAAAAGGAATAAGTGACTATCTCCTATAATTCAGTGTTATAGTGCCTGCATCTCACTATTCAGTTTTAAGTGAACAATCCACACCTCTGACATTTCCTTACAGTAATGACAGTTTAAATTTAGCCGACTCTTAACCCAATGGTAAGCATTGTATGGACTGATTCTACGCCTAGTGAGTATCTGTTATTGTAAGTTTATCATTTAACCCATTATAAACCATAACTGCTTAAGCACCACTTAACTAAGGCGGTAGACGGCGCTACATTATCATTGAATTAAATTACCGGGAGAAATCCTCAAAAATGAATTCTAGTCACATTCCTATCAGATATATATAAAAAGCTAACATGAATATATATATATATATATATATATATATATATATATATATATATATATATATATATATATATAGATATATATATGGGAGCCGCGCTGGTGTAATGGCTTCGGCGTTGTACTGGCGACCAGGTGTTCATGGTTCAAACCCGGCCGTCGGCGTTTGAAGAAATGTTTACGACCGGAAATTTGACTGAATAGCCTGAACGGCTCCTGTGATAAACCCTCTGTGGATGGGAAGGAGCGAAGCTCCTGACCGGGTTGGAAGGAAAGTCCTCAGGTTCCCCAGCCTCGCAATGACATGTCATTGGGCCGAAGGGCTGAAAGCCCAAGTGCCGCTGGATAAGGAAAAAAAAAAAAAAAATATATATATATATATATATATATATATATATATATATATATATATATATATATATATATATATATATATATATATATATTATAAGAGATGTCAACTCACCCCGAGAATGCCGAGAACATAGGCAATAACATTTAGTTCTGTGGTAACGTTTGCCTTATTCTCATTTTTGGTCCTCTCGGGCAGGAAATATTTTACGAGTGTGTTTGACTGATTAAACTCTCTAGATTTATAGTCTACAAATGACGCTACCCGGACACCTGGCATAGCCTGTTTCCCACAGATGCATGGTGTATAGCGTAATATTTAGTAAGACCAATGTGATTCTAGAGACTATATCAGAGACAACAACCGCGAGAAAGTTCCCCCCCCCCCCCCTTCCAGATAGACAATACATAATATTATGATTTCTAACTCGTCTAAGGGGCAAAACCACAGAGACCAACCGCGGGTTTTATCTCCCCCTGAATCGAAGATCAAACCTGTTTTCCCGACCGCAAAAGTTACCTCCCGCTAGCGATCAAACACTTTGAGCGCAAGAGATATTCTTCTGGTCAGACACACCAGGTGCACTTAGGTAACATTATCGTTAGCTGACCGCTGCTGGCTAGTGGGGAATTAGTTCTGAAGGCCAGAACGTAAACAAACCGCGGAGTGGGGTCTGAGAAGGGAAAATAATGGGCCATAAAGGTAGAATCCGAAAGAAAAGAAAATACAAAATGTCGAGGAAACCAGAACATTAAAAGAGTAATAAAATTGGGACGTGATGGTAAAATAAATTATCAGTCACCGTGACAAACAGCTATCACTATAATAACTCCATCTACAACGTACTCTACTGTACAGAGGGTAACTCTCTCTTCTGTCTTCCCAGCGGCAATCTCCTCTGAAACTACATCTGTATATTTCTCCAGCTCTTCGTTCACTATCGTTTGGTCTGTAGGAACTATATCCCCTACTTATTCCTTGTCCCCTGTTTCTAAATCCAATACGACGTTCACTTTGAAAACTACCACAGTAACGATTACTACTCGTGAGACTTCCTCTAAAGTGTCTGAAATCTCTTAAGTCACTGGTTTCTCTTCTGTAATGTGTCTCATGTGACATACGAGCACCACGACCCACTCTGCGATATTTCTCAATTAGCTTTCCGCGCTCATCTGGTCTGTCTCAGGATATTTGACAGATCCATAACATTCACCTTCTTCTGGCAAAGTAAAGTTCACCTTCGTTTCATTTACTGCACTTTTCGGAATATTCATCTTACGTTCACCCCATTCCTTTGCTGATTTGATATGTCTCCAATGATTGTAATGGTTCTGCACCCATTGTGACTTATTTGTGATATAATATATGCCAACTCTCACGTAAAATTCTTTCTCATTTGGAATTACTCTATAAATGACTAAACGCAATTCTCAGGAGTTATTTTATAACAAATAGAAGACAAAATATCTCGAACTGACAATCAGCTTTGTCCTAGAAATGTCCGAATACAAAAGACTAACCATTCTGAGGAACTGTAGAGCAAGGGTGGCATAGAAGATAGGAAGAGAAATAGAACAGTTTTGGTCGTGTGAGTCTGAAAAAATAACCTTTCCTGTTCGTATATTTTATATTTCGTGCAAGAAATGCTGAACAGGACAGGACCAACCATGGGGTGTAGGAGAATAGTTTCCCGATTATATAGTTGCTACATTCATTACCTTTGACCCACGTTTGGTTTCGATTGCTTTTAATACATTAATGGAGCTATGTGTTCGATTTATTTCTTTACTTGCTATTATTTGTTACTGGGCGTGCGTGTCCGCGGTGAATATGAAGAAGAAGAGCGGAAGAGGAAACCAAAGTAGCAACAATCATTGCGTTACTACAGACTTTCAAAAATGGACGACTGCTGGGTCGTCTGCTAGAATAGAAGACACGATCATTAATGTGGAACTAATGACAGGAACCAAACAGGCGTCAGTGGAGCAGGAGATGAGAAGCTGGCGATGGATAGGACACTTACTGAGGAAATCTGTCGATTACATTAATAGACAGTCCTTGTTTTTGAATCTTCAGGGTAGGAGAGGTAGAGACAGATTGTGAAAATACATGCAGAAGAGAACTGTAGACGGAAATGAAAATGAAAGGAACAACATGGAAAGACCTTGACCTGATGGCACGCGACAGGAAGACTTTATATCAGGTTGTTTGAAGGACTATGCTGCTTGGAAAGCTGAGGGGTTACTTAAATTTCCTTAGAAGATGCGCATTATACAATGTATTCACCATATGAGGAGCTAGATTCAGTTTTACCGTACGGCTGCTTCTTTTTTCAATGCCTGTTTCTACTGTATATGACACTAAAGTTTTCTGTGGGGGAGGGGAGGGGGGGGGGGGGGGGGTTCTGTTGTTAAATGTAACTATTTGTAACGTTTTTATAAGTCTCGCACCTTTCAGAAATAATCAGACCTCCTACGGTTATGTTGGGACGTGACTCTGTGTAGTAAATATTAGATTTCCGGAAAGTGCGTGATGTAGATATTTAGACAGTGCCTGCACAGTAGTCAGTGTTGTGTTTTTCTGCGCCAGATAACATTATACTGAAAACAATGTCTTGTCTCTTCCTTGTTCTGTTTATGTATGTATGTATTATGTATGTATATATGCATGTATGTATGTGGTAACAGCCCTCATTAACGCTGTATGAATTTATGTAAATTTACTTTATTTAAATTCTAATGTTTCTTCTATATGCCATGTTGTATTTTATTATATCATGTCAGTATATATCAATGTATTTTCTGGAGAATAAAGATTATAATATGTATAAATGTATGTATAAATGTATGTATAAATGTATGTATAAATATATGTATAAATGTATGTATAAATGTATGTATATACTTGTCCTTTGCGCTCCATGGGGAGTATGGAGCCACCACTTTAGTTGATCCCCTGCAGGAGGTCTGTACCAAGCATTCACTTACCCATGCAGCTGTGATTTGTGTTTACAAGATGAAGTTGCCGACTTCATGCGCAACCTCATATAATACGACATGCCTGAAGGTGCAATAGTCTTTTTTTTTTCCTCATTAGACACCCCTAGGAACTACATGCAGCAATATTAATATTGAGGATTAATTATAGTGTAACATTTTATTTTCCTTGTTAGTCTTTTTTTTTTTTTTTTTAGCTTTGAGTAATTTCTGCCAGATCTTACTATTCCCAGTATAGGTTGCATTCTTACGTCTTTACCATGCAAGACAGAACTATAAGTGGGAATATCATCAAAAGATTGACAAGAATGGGTCTATCAGAGTGTACCATAAAGACAAACGACAGAAGACGATGGAGATCAGTTGCAACTGTCCTTCGACATGAAGATG
Source organism: Oreohelix idahoensis (assembly GCA_024509875.1). NCBI lineage: Eukaryota > Metazoa > Mollusca > Gastropoda > Stylommatophora > Oreohelicidae > Oreohelix > Oreohelix idahoensis. Next base: position 346,953 of record JAMPIV010022018.1, on the reverse strand, counting down.
TCACCATCAGCTGATCTGATCTTTATTTGCTTAATCGTTAGTATCAGACTGAAGCTGTTGAGTGTAAATAGCGCCATTTCTGTTCTCTTTTCAGTTTCTTAAAGCATCTGATCTGGTTGCTAAAACACTCGTGGATATAAAGATAAATCAAAGGAGTTTAAATCGTTTAACTGGTGACTGTAAGATATAAGTACACTTTAGTCAGATTCTATGTTCCCTACTCCTCTAATGTCTCCTCCTCGCTGTCTTTTTTTTTTTTTCATTAGCTTGTTTTGTCTTTTCCCATCAGCCTTCATCGTCATCATTATAGATATTCCCTTTTAACACGAATGTTAACTGCCATTCAGTGTTTCACTTGCTAAGACTGTGGACATATTTCATTTTCTGTGCCACTCAAAGACATGTACTATCTAGATGTGTTTTCGAAAATAACTAACGGATAATCCCCATAATCCACCGCACTTAGGTTTTTCCCTCGCCTTATGGTATTTGACCATGTTTGTTCAGACCGCGGGCATCTTCCAGCATAACATCACCTATCCTTTCCTTCCCCCTTTCTTTTTTTCTTTTTGTTTTAACCTTCGCAGTTTTCACCTATCACTGGTGGCCACAGGCTTAGTGAATGCCGACTACTCTTAAAGACTGTTTAAACAAAACAACTGAGTTATTCTTAAAATGCCCCTTTAAGCTTCTTTGCCGGCTGTGTATAAAGCAAGAAATATGTTGGACCAGTGTAGTTTTGTCATTTCCTCCCACTGAATACACACTAAAGCTGATAGCATGTGGAGACCAGTGTAAGATTATTATGAATATGGATTTCCGCCATGAATTTTTTTCTGTGTATAAATATTAATATAAAAATACTGCTCTCATTCGGCAGTATATTCGTGCACGTTTTAAACAAAAATATCTAAACCAAAAGCTAAATATTATAAACGTATTCGTAAATAATAACACAGTGTAACTATCGTAGTTGGAAATATTAAGCAATGATTAAGGCATTTCCTGAAGTTCCCTGTATTATGAGATTCCTGAATTATTGTTAAATGTAAACTCTGTTGTCTCGACCAAATACTAGACTAATACGGGATTCAATATTACACTTTTCTAGTACTTTTATGAGGAACTTCTTTCTTTCTTATTATTATTTATTTTTGTTTGCGTTTTAAATTAATTTTATTGGCTGATACTAGGTAGTTTTGCTTCTGTGGTACCATGAAATGGCCCCTTATAGTGATACATTACAGAAATACAATAACCTAGGTATAAGCCTCATGCACGTTCCGAAACCTCCACTGAACCTGTTTAAGAACACCACGAAATAATTTCGTGGCTAGATCAATATCGAAAAGCAAAAAAAACAGCAACAAAACGGTGTCAGCTATCCCGTTCTGTAACCTCCGCGAATAGGCTATTGTAACTGGGCTCTTGCTGCTTAGCCCAAACCAGTCTCCACATCCTCGGAAATGTTAAATGTGGATTAATTATATCTTCATAGAAAACAAAACTTTAAAGTGGACATCAAAAGGACGCTACAAATTTTTTTCCCCCCATTTCAAAATAGGACATTAAAACCCAAAATGTAAGAGTGCGAGCAGTGTAACTGGCCACACAACTGATTTGTTTCCATGCAGAATTCATTTGAAAATGCATAGCAATATTCCATGGAAGGCGCATCCCGCCATTATTGTCCTAATTCTGTTAACTTGGGAAGTGAATATACTACACTCTCAGGCCGAAAGTTGCTCCCAACACACGTGTCGTCCGCCATCATGTAGATGTCCTTCACACAGCATACCTGGAAACCTGCAATCAGAAAAAGTCCCACAGATGGTGCTGATTGCTTTTGATGACGCTGTCAACTGGGACAACTGGCATTATTATTTAAGGTTAGTTCAATATTTTATTTATTCAATATTTTATGCATGTCTCTCTAGAACTGTCTTAAACATGTCCATTTAGCTGGTACCTATGTCATGCGCGAAACTTTCATGAGTACTTTATATTCAGTTACATTTGATAATTAATAATAATTTTAAAAATGTTTGCGGTCTGCCTCAGGGTTCTTTCATCACCGTACAGATTGTCTTTCATAGGGATTGTTGATGGCCGTGATGTCAATTAGCTCCTCTAGTAGAGCGATATTCTTGGAGGCCATTTTCTACTGTTTACTTGTCTACCCATAAGGACATATATCAGTTTGTCCGATTTTTAATTTGCTGAACAGGTAGTATTTTAGCCGGCAGAGCCGAGAAACAGCGAAAATACGCATATATTAACATGTCTCCATATATAGCATCTGCAAATATGTCGTGACGTGTTAGAGAGAAGTCTATTTGACAAACAATAATCCTGAAGCATAATGTACATTGTTCAACATGCTGTACAAGGCGACTAATATGAAGTTGTGTATGGGGCTAGCAGGGTTCGAAGATAGCAGAAAGGGTTTGACACAGAGAGGGTGTGGCGAGAGGTTTTATTTTGCTCTTGTATCAGTATAGTACTGACAATTACAGAAATAGAATTTCTGCCAAAAATGGTGAAGTCCCAGTGTCTGAGAGGACTACTGGTATCACAAATTAGTTACGGCTGTGAATGCTCTGATCTCGAAACAATAGTAGAGAGGAGACCGACATAAAGCGCCACCTCCGCTGTGTAACTAACTGTGATATTAATAAAAACAAGGAAACAGATTTTTACTTAACAATGATAAAATTGACAAGTCGTTCAAAATACAATTTCCTTCTTATTTATTTAGTATATACACTATCTACTCTTGTGCTGAAGGGTGAATGTTGAAAAATGGAATGTAATGGAATTGTAAGTTTACATGTGATTTACAAATATTTATTTTATATATATATATATATAAATATTTTACACCAAGTTTTCCAATTATAGGAACAAAAAATTTATATCAGCTGTGCTGTTAATTAATTATAGTACATGGATCAGCTGTGCTGTTAATTAAGGATATAACACTTCTCAGCTATGCTATTAATTTTGTCTCTGGCTATGTTAATTCACGTTTTCTTCATTGACAGTTCTATGCTCACAATGCCGACAGAAATGGTACTAATGTGTACTCATCTCTCTTAAGTCTGTTCTTCTTTGTTTGGTTCACACCACCGGCAGAGTATCGTTCCTTTAGCCCACCCAAGACTGAGGGGGACCAAAGATGTAGAGTCTGGTCAACCTCTATGCTCCTGCGGAGTTCCAGGCAGCGGGATTGACTCGAACATACGACCTCAGGTTTTTAGGACACAATTAAACCTGTAACAAAGCAAAAATAGGGGCTAATTTCTGTCCCGAAGCCCACCTATTTCTAGTGTGAGTGAAATGAGCGTGTCTCCGATGTATGCATGTGGGATGAATGACAACATGGCTCAGTATGATTTAGCAATAGCGAGACAAGACAGGTGTCTACTTGCAAAATATTCTTTCTGATAAACTAATACATGGATACATTCAATAATATAGATTCAATACATGAATACATTTAATACATGAATACATCCCATAATATAAATCAATACATGAATAAATCCAATAATATGTACACCTAGGTGTGATACAACAATGTCCTTCCCCCTATACTATACCACGCCCTCTCTGACAAGTGCTATACTAGCTGGTAACATATATTCTAACAATATTGTTATGTTCTTATGACAGGAGTATATGCGACGAGGACTGTTTGGTGATATATCAGGTTGGAGTTATAGGAGACAATAGATTGGAGTTAGATGCGACAATAGATTGAGTCCTGATAAGGACTGTTTTGGTTATATTGCAGTTGGTCTTATCTGAGACAATAGATTGAAGTTATAGACTGACAATAGATTGAAGTATAGGAGACAATAGGTTGAAGTATGAGTCCTATTAGTCTTCGTCTATTCAATCATAATAGGAAATACAATCATTATACTTAATTTCCCCAAGATACAATCAGCAACCTGATAGGTAGTATAAATGACACACAACAAATACCAACGGTTATCGTGAATATATTTACCCTCCTAAGATTTTAAACTGGCCAGGTTTTGACGCGACTTAGCGAAGTAGGTTGCAGGTCGATGCCCTCAGGTAAGTTGTAAATCAAAATGACAGCTTCTTCCTCTTCAGCTCTGGCGTCAAGTTCGGGATTGCGTGGTTAGCATAAAATCCGCTTGATTATATAGTCAGGTAACTACTTGAGGAAAGCTTTCGGTTGGTTCCTGGCGGAGCAAAATGATTGGTTTCCTCCGGTTTTGTACCTGGTCTCATACAGCCTAATTTTATTCAGTTTTCATCGGCCATCTTGCGTGAACAAGATGGCCGTTAATTTATTCTGTCTCAGAGACTGGTGAACGTTGATCGTTGATTGGTTGAAGCAAATCTGTATCTCGACATAGTGATTAACAAAGTAGTGGGTTACACTTCGTTTCACGACATAGCCCCCTCCTTTCCTAGCTGTGACTTGTCATAGCTGACGTGTAAACCCCTGCTGTGGTTAATCCTTTTGCGTCTGTCCTTCCAGAGTACTAGGGTGTTGTAAAGGGCAATTTTTACTATCTTGCAATATAATACATTTATATACTTATTATGTTCGCAAATATTTTGTAAACAAAGTATTTCCTTTTTAAGTGCTTAAGGAGAAGTCATTTTTGAGTTACTTCCCTTGAAATGAGTTCCGTCATCTTCGATCGGACTCCGCGGACGAATTTAGGCCTACTGCGATTTATTCTTTGGCTGGGTAGGAATAGATTGTTCTTGCTTCAGGATATCTATGGCCTGAATTTATACGTAGTGTTTGTATGAGTAGGACGAGTCTGTCTTATATATGGATATCTTTACATTTCTAAGTCGAACTATGTTGGTTGTCGCTAGAAAAGGTCAAAGGCTATGCAGCGGAAGTATCGCTAGCAGGGGGTGTGATTCATGGCTGCCATCCTGTCGAGATGTCTAGTTTTGTTGTAGCCGGCTTATCGCCGAAAAGTGATCTATAAGTAGATGGGGAAAAGTGATAGTCATTTAGACATGTTGTATGTACTTTACCCCAGTGTTTATTCTCTTTTGCCAAGGAATGGCAAAGTTATATTTCGCATAGAAAGGTAAAACCACAATTTATTATGAACTTGGGCTTCGCCATCGTTGTCGATAAGCAGATGCACAGTGGTACTTTTGAAAAGAATATTTATTCAAAGGAAGATGACATTCCTATGTATCAGCACTAGATTGTATGATATTCAATTACCTCTATGAGAGAAGCTATGAAGAAATGAGGACATTTAACGAATGACCAATTTTGGTCTGTATCCAATAGTGAGTGAAGCTCACGAGAGAAGCACAGCCATGTTGAAATTCATATACTTTGTATTTATCGAGTGAGAAAAAGGGATGCCTGTACTATCGCTCGATGAACCAAGAGATCACTGCTACATGTGAGAACCCATGTCTGGGATTCCTATATCTTTATGAAAAATATATATATTGAACTTTACGTGAAGGGATATTCGCTAGACGAGGTTAAGTCTAGGAGCCTTCCTATATATTGGTTATGGACTGACGTGCCCAGTCAGTAAAGCCAGATGATTTACATGATGGAACTCTGAATGCTTATTTACGAATGCTCCATTATGATATTTGCCAAGCATGAATGCTAACTTAAGATGATATTCCTGTGATCAACATTATGCTGTCTATGTCGACATTTGTTCCTGTAACCATACACGTACTGTCCAAGTGTGCGTCCCATTAAATGTTATAAAAAGACCACCGTAGTTCCAGTACTTCTTGAATTCGAACAGTGTGAGTATGAGTGATGTACTACCAACCTGTCAACTCTATCGAATCATTCTACCATTCGCGTTCTGACATTCATATACACACTCATTGTCTACACTCACATTCTTGTCGGAGCCTCATCACGTTCCATGACAAGATTACCTGTATGACCAAAACTGTGCTGGGTTTAATGAGTTGACAATCGTTACACTTTACTACACCAGTCCCAACATCTACATTTATCAACTGGTGGACATTCACGTCATTTAACAAATAAAGCGTGATTCAACAACTAGTAGCCAGTATGAGTTAACAACTACACAGAGTTTAACAACTGGTGGCCGGTATGGGGACTCGTTTATAAAACAACAAGAAGAAGATCCGACTCTTAAGAAATTCTTCACTCTTGTAACGAAAGGTGATCCGAATAAAGATTCAAATTGTAAATCTTGGATTACAATGAAGAATGTCGTACTTGTACGTATGGTGCAAGACTCCACTAAGTCAAGTCATTCTCAGATTCTTGTACCCAAGAATTTGAGGGTTAAGATCTTACAACATGCACACGACTCTCAGTGTGCTGGTCACATGGGTTTTTTCCCGTACAAAGTCAAGAGTTCTTGCGGCTTTCTTTTGGCCTTTTGTGAACAAGGACATACGGATCTATTGTCGATCCTGTAAAGTATGTCAAGAAGTCAAATCCAAAGGTCCTCGTCATGCTGCGCCTATTCAGGCTGCAGATATTCCTATTCGTCCATTCCAGAAAATGGCGATAGACATCATTGGTCCATTCAAGATCAAATCTGCTAGAGGACATCAGTTTATCTTAACGTGTGTAGACATGTGCACACGTTGGCCAGAGGCTATCCCTCTAAAGAGCATTACTACCGCTGACATTGCAGATGCTCTTTGGCTTATATTTTCTCGGCTGGGATTCCCCGGAGAAATATTATCAGATCATGGCACCCAACTGATATCGGATACCATGTCTCAAGTAATGTCTACTCTACAGATAGAGAGATCTTTGAGTAGCATCTATCATCCTATGTCCAATGGGATGGTCGAGCGACTAAATAGAACACTTAAGAACTTATTAGGGAAGATAACTGAGGATCATCCTCAAGATTGGGATAGGGTTTTACCCGCGGCCCTCTTCGCGTACAGAGAGGTCCCCAATGAACATACAGGGTTTTCTCCCTTTGAACTTGTCTTTGGCGCGCGACCGCGCGGCCCAATGTCTTTGCTGCATGATCTTATAACAGCTGACAATATTGACGATGACACAAAATCTTCTTACGAGTATGTCATCGCGCTGAGACAAAAGATTATCGAAGCATGCAAATTGGCAACGTCCTCTTCTGAATTTGCTAAGCAGAAGGCAAGACAATTTGCTAATAAGAAGAGAACTTTACGACAACTTTGTCCTGGTGACAAAGCATTTGTTTTGCTACCTTGTCGTGAAAATAGACTCCTTATTAGTTGGAAAGGTCCGTACGATATAATATCGAAAATTTCAGATGTTGACTACATCGTCGATATTAACGGGAAGCATAAAACCTTCCACATCAATATGCTTACGGAGTTCCATGAACGTCCTGACTATCTACAGCCTATTTTCCAGGCAACGGACGATTCTCATGTCAAACATGGTCATTACTCATCACTGTCTGTAATACAGGATGAGGAAACAAGTTTTTTCGGATGTTAATCTTCCGCTTCCAATGATCCCACTTCATTCTAGTGAATCATGGAAAGACGTTACTGTTTCTCCTGATTTGTCTCTAGGAGAACGGCGACAAGTTTCGTCTATGTTACAAACATTTCAGGATGTCCTCACTGACATCCCTGGGCAAACTCATGTCATTGAGCATGACATTGTTCTAACTGAACATACTCCAATTAGGGTTAGACCTTATCCTATCCCTATACATTTCCAAACACAAGTTGAAAAGGAGTTGGATGAAATGATAGATTTACAAATAATCGAACCATCCACTTCTGCATATTCTTCGCCGATGGTTATTGTTCGAAAAAAAGACAATAACATACGTCTTTGCGTTGACTATCGCAAATTGAATCAAGTTACGAAGTTCGATGCTGAACCTATGCCTTTACTGGAAGAACTACTTACTCGTCTTTCTAAATCGCATTTTTTCACTAAACTTGATTTGTCTAAAGGATATTGGCAAGTTCCATTATCCGAACGCGCCAAACCTCTTACCGCTTTCTCTACTCCCAGAGGCCTTTTCCAATGGAATTTTATGCCTTTCGGCCTTATGAACGCACCAGCTACATTTGTACGCATGATGCGTCGAATCCTATCGTATCGGTCAGATGTCATTGCTTATCTAGACGACATCTGTCTTTTCAGCGATACTTGGGAAGATCACTATTCAGGGTTAGTTGAATTATTATCAACTCTGCGTGAGTATAACCTGACAGCAAAACCATCTAAAGCTTGTATTGGCTTTAGCGAAATTGCTTTCTTAGGCCATCGAGTAGGTCACGGTTTCTTGAAGACAGAAGACCATAATATCACTAAGATACTTAACATCTCTATCCCTAGGACTAAAAAGCAAGTGCGAAGTCTTTTAGGTCTCATACAATTTTATGGACGTTTCATTCCGAATCTGTCCTCTATCATGGCACCTCTCTCTACACTATTAAAGAAAGGGTCGCCTAACATGGTTCACTGGTCTCATGAATGCCAATCTTCACTAGAGAAGATCAAAACTATGTTTTCATCACCACCTATTTTAGTGTTACCCACAACAGATAAGACATTTGTTCTTCGTAGTGACGCTTCATCCACTGGGATTGGAGCGGCACTAATGCAAGAGTACTCTGGAACTCTGCATCCTGTAATGTATATATCCAGAAAACTTAATGCGGCAGAAAGGAATTACTCGGTTTTAGACCGTGAATTATTGGCAATGGTTTGGTCAATTCTCAAACTCCAAAGATTCCTTCTGGGCGCGCATTTCGTAGTGGAAACTGACCAAAAAGCTCTTACGGCTATCCAAAGTAAGAACTTGAAGAGCTCGAGATCAACTCGATACGCAATCGCTCTTCAACCTTTTCATTTCTCGGTACGAGCTATCCGTGGTTCAGAAAATGTGATGGCGGACATTCTGTCCAGATGCCCACATGATGCCACTTAACTGTTAAATATTGATTTTTTTTAATATGTATAACTTTACAACAGTTATTTTTTGTTTCTTTACTAAGATACACATTTGTAATTTAATAATAGAATGATGGTATCGCTACTTAGCGGTTTATTGATGTTTATTCACCGCTGTTCTTTGATGATTGTTTCTTCATAAATCATAAATTTAAGATTATAGTGTGAATTTTTGGTATGCATTGTATAATTACCAGAATTGTATTATACGTACATCACACCTTCCTGGAAACATTTATTCGTAGAGAAACAATTTCTCTCAGATTTTGAGATATATTCTCACTGGTCATATTAGGAATTATAGTTATTCCTGATATTTTCATCTGCGCAGTATTCTTGCGTTGTGAGCCTATTCTACGTTGCTCCTAGATGTATTTAAAAAAAAAAAATGTTATTTTTTTTCCCGGGAGGTGTGGTAAGACTGTAAAGGGCAATTTTTACTATCTTGCAATATAATACATTTATATACTTATTATGTTCGCAAATATTTTGTAAACAAAGTATTTCCTTTTTTAAGTGCTTAAGGAGAAGTCATTTTTGAGTTACTTCCCTTGAAATGAGTTCCGTCATCTTCGATCGGACTCCGCGGACGAATTTAGGCCTACTGCGATTTATTCTTTGGCTGGGTAGGAATAGATTGTTCTTGCTTCAGTATATCTATGGCCTGAATTTATACGTAGTGTTTGTATGAGTAGGACGAGTCTGTCTTATATATGGATATCTTTACATTTCTAAGTCGAACTATGTTGGTTGTCGCTAGAAAAGGTCAAAGGCTATGCAGCGGAAGTATCGCTAGCAGGGGGTGTGATTCATGGCTGCCATCCTGTCGAGATGTCGAGTTTTGTTGTAGCCGGCTTATCGCCGAAAAAGTGATCTATAAGTAGATGGGGAAAAGTGATAGTCATTTAGACATGTTGTATGTACTTTACCCCAGTGTTTATTCTCTTTTGCCAAGGAATGGCAAAGTTATATTTCGCATAGAAAGGTAAAACCACAATTTATTATGAACTTGGGCTTCGCCATCGTTGTCGATAAGCAGATGATACACAGTGGTACTTTTGAAAAGAATATTTATTCAAAGGAAGATGACATTCCTATGTATCAGCACTAGATTGTATGATATTATTCAATTACCTCTATGAGAGAAGCTATGAAGAAATGAGGACATTTAAGAATGACCAATTTTGGTCTGTATCCAATAGTGAGTGAAGCTCACGAGAGAAGCACAGCCATGTTGAAATTCATATACTTTGTATTTATCGAGTGAGAAAAAGGGATGCCTGTACTATCGCTCGATGAACTAAGAGATCACTGCTACATGTGAGAACCCATGTCTGGGATTCCTATATCTTTATGAAAAATATATATATTGAACTTTACGTGAAGGGATATTCGCTAGACGAGGTTAAGTCTACGAGCCTTCCTATATATTGGTTATGGACTGACGTGCCCAGTCAGTAAAGCCAGATGATTTACATGATGGAACTCTGAATGCTTATTTACGAATGCTCCATTATGATATTTGCCAAGCATGAATGCTAACTTAAGATGATATTCCTGTGATCAACATTATGCTGTCTATGTCGACATTTGTTCCTGTAACCATACACGTACTGTCCAAGTGTGCGTCCCATTAAATGTTATAAAAAGACCACCGTAGTTCCAGTACTTCTTGAATTCGAACAGTGTGAGTATGAGTGATGTACTACCAACCTGTCAACTCTATCGAATCATTCTACCATTCGCGTTCTGACATTCATATACACACTCATTGTCTACACTCACATTCTTGTCGGAGCCTCATCACGTTCCAGGACAAGATGACCTGTATGACCAAAACTGTGCTGGGTTTAATGAGTTGACAATCGTTACACTTTACTACACCAGTCCCAACATCTACATTTATCAACTGGTGGACATTCACGTCATTTAACAAATAAAGCGTGATTCAACAACTAGTAGCCAGTATGAGTTAACAACTACACAGAGTTTAACAGGTGTCGACTTAAAAAATAAGCTCCTACATTGTCTCTTCCCGGAATGTAATTCACGGTAAAGGAATAAGGCGCCAGAAGCAGACTCCACCTTAATAATCTCGAATTTAGCTTTTTAGATGCAGCCAAGAATGTTAAAGGTTGGTGATCGCTTTGGACAATGAAGTGTGTCCCATACAGATAAGGTGAAAATTTGTTGATGGACCAAATTAGAGCTAAACATTCCTTCTCTATGGTCGAGTAGTTCAACTCAGCTGCATTCAGCTTCCTACTGGCGTAGGCGACTGGTAAAAGTTCCTCCGGCTGGGCTTTTGATTTCTGCAAGAGAGTTGCACCAATACCTATACTGCTAGCGTCCGTTCTTAATACAAATTCCTGTGTGATATCGGGTAGTGTAAGGATGGGTTTGCTGGTGAGTTTTGCTTTTAGCTCTGTGTAAGCTTTTTCACAATCAGCATTCCATTGGATTTTGTCAGGCTGTCCTTTCTTCGTTAAGTTAGTTAATGGTGCACACAGAGAGTTAAAATGGGGTATGTACTTCTGATAGAACCCACATAATGACACGAATGATCTCACATCTTTCTTCGTTTGAGGTCTGGGTGCCTTCTTTAGCTTCTCTATATTCTTTGGGTCAGGAGACATATGACCTGTAGAAATAGTGTGACCTAAGAATTCCAACTCCTTACAACCGATATAGCACTTGGTTGGACGTGCAGTCAATCCAGTTTCTCTCAGTCTGTCAAACAACATGGAGAGCGCTACTATATGCTCTTCAAATGTGTTTGTAGCAACAAGAATGTCATCCATAAAGTTAGTGATATGGGGATTTTGTAGAGGTTCCAACAATTTCCTCATCATTCTTGAAAAGATACTTGGAGCATTTTTCAGCCCAAAGGGTAGTACATTAAACTCGTAGTGTCCGTCTGATGTACTAAATGCCAGCATTTTCCTAACTTCTGGTTTCACTGGTATTTGGTAGTATCCCTTGCTTAGATCTACCTTTGATAAATACCTAGCCTTACTCAGTGTAGAGAACAGCTGGTTGATGTCAGGTAATGGGTCCACCTGAGATTCTGTGATAGCATATAGCTTCTTGTAGTAAATACATAACATGTGTTCACCACTAGGCTTCCTTAATAGCACCACACTTGAGCTATAGGGAGATTCAGACTTTGAAATAATTCTCTTTTAAGAGATAGTCAATCTCATCCTTGAGTGTTTGTGCTTGCTATTGTTCAGTCCATGTCCGCAGCAATGCTTCCAGGGGACTGTGTATGGGGACGGCAATACAACAATGTTGCCGGACCCACACTTATTTCTATTGTAAGGGGCAGTATACCGATGTGGGGCCTGTCTCCATCAACTGTGGGGTACAGCCCTGGTTCCTACCTCCTTTGGTTCGAGTTTGTTTCTGCAGCTTTTTTTAATACTGGTTGCTGACTAACCAAATTTTCCAAATGATCCAGGCCATGGTGTTCCGACAAATATCTAGTCGGGGTGGGATGTCTCTCGTCCCCTCTCTGTACAATACGGAGAGTTGCCATGGTTACTGGTGTAACAGTAGACTTGTTGTGATTTCGTTTTCTCGTTATCACTGCTTCTACCTGTTGTTTTCTCTTGTGTATCTTCTTTGTGGGCCTACGTCCGCAACAATGCTTCCCTAGGTCCTGTAACTGGTCTACGCTTCTGAATGAGGTTACCTGGTTACATTCTGAACAGGATTTCATATACCGACTTATGTCTTCAATTATTCCTGGCCAGTAATATCGCAATGCTATATTTTGACCAGTGGCCCCTTTTCCTCTGTGACCACTGCCTGATGTAGCATGCTCTTGCTCCATAATTTCCTCCCTATAGAATTTTGGCACTACCAGCTGTCCATGCCCTTTAGGTCCTTTTCCAGCTTGTCTGTAGAGTAGGCCATTTTCCATATAGTAGTCTCCTTTCTCTGGAGGGTTATGGGCCTTTGGCAATTTGCCAAAACAAGGCTTCAATGTGCTGTCTGCTGTTTGAGCCTTTTTCATCTTTGTACGATGAATAGTTATTGGATCTCCCTCCTCCTTTTTGGTGCTCGACCTGGTATGGTTTGCTGCCATGACAACAGGTTTTATTGGGTCACCAAAAAAGACATATTTACATCCTATTACCAGCGGGTATATAGGATCATCACTTACTGCTGCTCTTATCACTCCTTCCACATAGCGAGTTCTCACATTGATCCTTGCAATGGAAAGTGTCATGGTGCCGGTTCCCTGCATTGCCCCTTGTATGTCCACTGTTTCTGTGGTAAGTTGATCAGGGTGCACTAGGGCTGCACTCACGACTGAGTCGAATTCCAATCCGGAATCATATAAGCACTGAATTTTAGTGCCATTACATGTCACTTCCTCACAGACAGGGGGATGGTGGAGGTCATTCTGACTAACTGCCAGTTCCTTCCTTCCCTTGTTCCCTGTTGTGAGACACGCAGCGTAATAAGGTGGGTTCTTCCTTCTGCAGTCCGCAGTATTGTGGTTACTCATTAGACAAGTTTTACACCACTTTCCTTCCTTCCGGTAAGGTGTCTTATCCGATCTTAGAGGGTTTTTGTCCTTTTGGTCAAATCTTTGTTTGTTCCTTGTGGTATGGTCCTTTTGTTCATATTTGGTATAGTTTTGTGATGATTTGAAGTTTTCACCCTGCTTCTTCTTATTTCCTAATAATTCTGCCTGAGCTGCTTGATATCTCTCAGCAACAGTTACAATATCTTCCAATCTCTCTGCTCCTTGTTCCATGATAAACTTCCTCATTTCTTGAGGCATGGACTCTTTCACCTGCTCCATCATTATCATTTCTTTCAGATCCTGACACTTTCCTAAACTACTCCATTTTTCCAAATAGGTTTCCAATCTAGCAGAGAATTGGTGATAGTTTTCTCCTGGAAGAAGTTTAGCTGTTCGGAATTTCTTTCTATATGATTCTGAGTTCTTTTCATATCTCACAAGCAGTGCCTGCTTCAGGATTTCATAATCTTCCTGGTCATCTCTTGAGAGCTTCAAATACACATCGTAGGCAATACCTCTCAATCCCTGAGATAGTTTAAGACTCCATTTTTCTTTCACTAAGCCATAGGTAGTGGCTAGTCTTTCGTATCTATCCAGGTACGACTCAATGGCATCTTCTTTCTCAACAAATGGGTCCAGATGAAAATTCATGGCCCCACTTGAGGTGCTCTGGCTGGAGCTACTCTCAGAGTGAGGTGAGCTACCACCATTATTGCCAGTATTTGCCTGAATTTCAAGCTCTTTTAATCTCAACTGATGGTCTCTCTCTGCTTGTAATTTCCTTTCCTCAGCTTCTAACCTTTTAGTTTCTCTTTCAGCTTCCAGTCTTTTGTCTTCTCTCTGAGCTTCCAGTCTTTTGTCTTCTCTCTCAGCTTCCAGTCTTTTGTCTTCTCTCTCAGCTTCCAGTCTTTTGGCTTCTCTCTCAGCTTCCAGTCTTTTGGCTTCTGTCTCTAATTGCAACTTCCTTTCTTCCCTATCCATGTGTTTGTCCACTTCTGTTGTGACATACTGAGTAAGAGCATCACCTGTCATGTTTAATTCCTTACCCATCTGCATGATCGCAGTCCTGAACTTCACTAGATCAGCCATGGCGTTGCTTAGATAGGGTATGTATATCTACTATAACCAAATTATTGTAATTAAACTTAATTAATTTAAATGAACAAATAATTTCCGTGCAACTTTGTGAGCATCAACTATTTACTGAGTACTAAATGGTACTCCTCCTAAGAAAACAATAAAAAATCCTATTATAGAATTTTTTTCAAAAATTGGTTTCTTATGTTATCTATGGGTGGCACAAGATAGAGTGTAGATAGATGAATAGACTAAGTATGGCTCAAGATATACAAAAATATCCCCGGAACGAGCCCCCAGTGTGGCGAGAGGTTTTATTTTGCTCTTGTATCAGTATAGTACTGACAATTACAGAAATAGAATTTCTGCCGAAAATGGTGAAGTCCCAGTGTCTGAGAGGACTACTGGTATCACAAATTAGTTACGGCTGTGAATGCTCTGATCTCGAAACAATAGTAGAGAGGAGACCGACATAAAGCGCCACCTCCGCTGTGTAACTAACTGTGATATTAATAAAAACAAGGAAACAGATTTTTACTTAACAATGATAAAATTGACAAGTCGTTCAAAATACAATTTCCTTCTTATTTATTTAATATATACACTATCTACTCTTGTGCTGAAGGGTGAATGTTGAAAAATGGAATGTAATGGAATTGTAAGTTTACATGTGATTTACAAATATTTATTTTATATATATATATATATATATAAATATTTTACACCAAGTTTTCCAATTATAGGAACAAAAAATTTATATCAGCTGTGCTGTTAATTAATTATAGTACATGGATCAGCTGTGCTGTTAATTAAGGATATAACACTTCTCAGCTATGCTATTAATTTTGTCTCTTGCTATGTTAATTCACGTTTTCTTCATTGACAGTTCTATGCTCACAATGCCGACAGAAATGGTACTAATGTGTACTCATCTCTCTTAAGTCTGTTCTTCTTTGTTTGGTTCACACCACCGGCAGAGTATCGTTCCTTTAGCCCACCCAAGACTGAGGGGGACCAAAGATGTAGAGTCTGGTCAACCTCTATGCTCCTGCGGAGTTCCAGGCAGCGGGATTGACTCGAACATACAACCTCAGGTTTTTAGGACACAATTAAACCTGTAACAAAGCAAAAATAGGGGCTAATTTCTGTCCTCAAGCCCACCTATTTCTAGTGTGAGTGAAATGAGCGTGTCTCCGATGTATGCATGTGGGATGAATGACAACATGGCTCAGTATGATTTAGCAATAGCGAGACAAGACAGGTGTCTACTTGCAAAACATTCTTTCTGTTAAACTAATACATGGATACATTCAATAATATAGATTCAATACATGAATACATTTAATGCATGAATACATCCCATAATATAAATCAATACATGAATAAATCCAATAATATGTACACCTAGGTGTGATACAACAATGTCCTTCCCCCTATACTATACCACGCCCTCTCTGACAAGTGCTATACTAGCTGGTAACATATATTCTAACAATATTGTTATGTTCTTATGATAGGAGTATATGCGACGAGGACTGTTTGGTGATATATCAGGTTGGAGTTATAGGAGACAATAGATTGGAGTTAGATGCGACAATAGATTGAGTCCTGACAAGGACTGTTTTGGTTATATTGCAGTTGGTCTTATCTGAGACAATAGATTGAAGTTATAGACTGACAATAGATTGAAGTATAGGAGACAATAGGTTGAAGTATGAGTCCTATTAGTCTTCGTCTATTCAATCATAATAGGAAATACAATCATTATACTTAATTTCCCCAAGATACAATCAGCAACCTGATAGGTAGTATAAATGACACACAACAAATACCAACGGTTATCGTGAATATATTTACCCTCCTAAGATTTTAAACTGGCCAGGTTTTGACGCGACTTAGCGAAGTAGGTTGCAGGTCGATGCCCTCAGGTAAGTTGTAAATCAAAGTGACAGCTTCTTCCTCTTCAGCTCTGGCGTCAAGTTCGGGATTGCGTGGTTAGCATAAAATCCGCTTGATTATATAGTCAGGTAACTACTTGAGGAAAGCTTTCGGTTGGTTCCTGGCGGAGCAAAATGATTGGTTTCCTCCGGTTTTGTACCTGGTCTCATACAGCCTAATTTTATTCAGTTTTCATCGGCCATCTTGCGTGAACAAGATGGCCGTTAATTTATTCTGTCTCAGAGACTGGTGAACGTTGATCGTTGATTGGTTGAAGCAAATCTGTATCTCGACATAGTGATTAACAAAGTAGTGGGTTACACTTCGTTTCACGACAGAGGGTTTGACACAAAGGAGAGGGTTTGACACAGAGAGGGATAAAGAGAGAATGATTTTAACTAGTGAGATGGAGCACAGAATGTGACAGATTTAATTTGACTTACCAAATCTACAGAGAAATATAGAGTCATGATGGTGATATTGCAGATAGTGATTTTTAAAAGTATCTAGTGCAGTGGTTCCAAAACTATTTACACTGAGCCGCACATTCGGAATGAAAATGTGCTCGCGCCATACCAACTTTAAAAAAAAAAGAAAGAAATGTCTTTAAAAGCAAAAACAAAAAACTTCTAGCACTGCTTTATTCATAACACAGAACACAACTACTTTATATTATGATAGTTTGACATCCAGAAAGTATCATACAATACAGCTACATAAAAACATGATTCGTTCACAAAATATAAACATTCAATGAAAGATGTGAGCTTGTTTTTGTCTGATAATCTTTACAATTTACATTATTTTTAATCTTTTTAAATTATTATTAAAATCTATTTGAAATAAAATAAATTATATTACTGAAAAAAAAAAATCTGGAAACATCTGGACGATTCTACGGGTTTCGATACATATATTTCACGTTTTATATAACACATGTAATAAAATAAAAACGAAAATGACCTTCATATTTATTGATGGCATATGAATTTTTTTCTTTAAATGTCTCTAAATCCTTGATTGTCTTTGAATTTTCTTGCCACACCTGCCATCCTCTCGCGTCGCACCATCTAGGAACCACTGACCTAGAGTAACGATTATAACAACTGTATAAATTAACGTTTGATTTTGTGAGTGGTTAGAGCGCTTTCCTCTCGCATAAAAGTTTACGGTATCGAATCCTGGTGGCACCACTCTCCAGTCTACCCTGCTGTAAATGGCTACCTGACTCTGCTTGTGATTTGGGGAAGGCAAAGGCAGCGAGGAAGGGAACTGGTCACCCTACCTCATAATGCTTGACCTAGTATAGAGTCAACACTTGACTCCCCTACGACAGTATCTGCTATGGGACTACCTTGACCTTTAATAGAATAGATCCACGATGGTTCTCAGGGAAGAGGCAGATAAAGAATAAGACCTGTTCCCATCAGGTATCTCATAATAGGCAATTAAGACAAGATTGTGCTTGGAGCTAACAGCCTCTTCAGGTAAAGCTAATTGCTGCAGACATCACCACTACAAGAGTATGTACCGCGTTGACGCATACTTTCCACATAAGACCAATAGCTGTGATAGTCAAAAAGGGATATTCATTCGTTACTAAAACTGAATATCGTCAGTTACTTTTCAAAATCAGAAATGAATACATACTTTACATTTACTTATGAATCTTTCCTTCTACTACTCCCGCGAAGCGTAGTTGAGAGCTGGAGTTATTAAATGATTTAAACAGTTAAATTAATACCATTTGGCTTAGCAGTTGAATAATAGTTCGTTGGTACCACGTGAGATAAACTACATGCTTCGAGAACATTCATTGAAGGTAAACGAAGAGAAAATCATACTCTAAGTTTATGTAAATAGTTTCTTCAATAGAATGTCCGCATGATTGAAATTAAGACATTTATTGAGCACTTAATTTAACGGCTGTCAGGAAGACTTTCACGCGAATCTGGTCACAAGTATCTTAAAAAGACATTTGAAATCCCCATACATATGCTAAAGCTGTTCATATAGCATTCTTTACATATAAAAAGGAAAAACAACTGGAAAGCGAAGTATATAGAACCGTCAATCTCACACCACGTTAGGCAGCTATAAGAATTATAATGCTTAGATCACGCTACACATCAAAGAAAGAACTGTCAGAATAATTGTAAGGATTCGTGGATTAAAGTTAATTAAAAATAAAGATTGACTTATGGCAAAGTGCATTTAGAGAGGCTAAATTAACTGACACTGCTCTTAACTTAGGAAAGGCAAAGGCAGAAGGGAAGGGAAGTGATCACCCCACCTCATAAAGCTGAGACATAGTGTACGTGAAGTCTGTAATACTTCACGCCACCTACGACGCTATCTCCTATGGGACTACCCTTTACCTTTGCTTTTATATTTAGAGAAATGTAATTTTTTTTAAGCATATGTTCGGCACTTTTGCTTTCTTCTCGAATACAGACTGGGACCCTCGGTGCTATAGTATAACGCATTATATCTTAACAAGATCTACACAACCCTCTAAAACATGAAATATAAATTGATAGACTGGTTTTCTTTTCAAAATTTATATATATTTTTGTTAATAAATCTACTTTACTATAAAGATTATGTCCTGAAATCTCACAGGTGTGTAAAACACCATTTTTCCGCTTGTAGTGCTTTTTAAGGCGAATCTAAACTTTCACAATTTGTAGTTTAAAATATTGTTAAAGAAGACCGCCCACCCCCCCCCCCCCCCCCCCCCCCCCCCCCCCCCCCCCCCCCCCCCCCCCCCCCTTATGGTCATTCATTATTCTCCTTCAGTACCCTTCAGCTCCATGTGAAGCATAGGTTTTACCGCAAATCTAAGCCAGACCTTCATATCTGTCAAGGGTTGCCTCCCCTTGCTCTGCAGTAGTGATCCAACATTGGCCCAAACCTAGAGTATATAATGTGGGTCATCAAAGGTGTCTACCTTCGTACAAAATTACTCTTGGCAAAGTTGTAGATAGAAGGATAATGATGCTTCTACCTTGAGGTAGTGTTCCCAAGGTATTTCAGAAGTCAAGAACAATGATGAATGAGTCCTAGCACGTTAACTTTGTATCTGACCCGCCGCCTTTTGTGAAGATGGATATATATGTTTTGCTCGTTCAATCCCCCAGCTGATTTAATTCAGCGAAATTCCGTTTATTAGCTCGATATAGATATGGATCTTTAACACTCTTAGCTCAGTCTTGGCAACTTAACACAGATGCCTCGAACACGGGTCTGGAATATTATTTCTTATTCTAGAATTCCTCTGTGACTTGTGAGTAGTTTCTGTAGGAGTCCGATTCCATATTAATATTGGCGAGTTTTCTTTTCCAGTGGATAAAAGATGCTCTTATACGTTATTCCATTCCTAAAAATTCAGAATCCAACTCTATTCTTTACTGAGGCAAGGTCCAAGCTGTCTACTTTGATGATTTTAGGAATGTCGTATGCTAGATGTTCTACGTTATATCGTAGCTCTTAGCCCACGCTTGCTGCATGACGTTCTGACAAATCTTCAAATCGCGTGAATGTTTAATGGCGCCTCACATGCCAGCCAATATATTCAAAGTTCATATTATGAACACTTTTCCTCATGCAGTATTCTGTATGACGCATGCGTTTGAAAATTTCAAACAGTCATCCTCCGCATATGGAGTTGCTGCATCCAACAATTCTTGGTAATGTTTACGTTACAATTTCTTACATTTTTCCTGCCGAGTCGGAAGTAATTATACAATCTTAGCAAACACTTCATGTTCGAATTTACCTGGAGTCAATGTGGTATTATCACGTTTTAGGGACTAAATCTCTCAGGGATGGGCGAAACGCTTGACTGGCCCTGTCATGCATCGAAGCGTGAAACGTGAACAATGACAGTAGGGAAAAAGAGAGTGCTAACAATAGAATAATGCACCTAATTGAGTACGCACAACAAATGTTGTTCAATACTGCCTGAGAGGAGACTATCAGTTGTCCATTGATTTTCTGTTTGTTTCCATCAGTTGTCCATTGATTATCTGGTTGTTTCCATCAGTTGTCCATTGATTTTCTGGTTGTTTCCCTCAGTTGTCCATTGATTTTCTGGTTGTTTCCATCAGTTGTCCATTGATTTTCTGGTTATTTCCATCAATTATCCATTGATTTTCTGGTTGTTTCCCTCAGTTGTTCATTGATTTTCTGGTTATTTCCATCAATTATCCATTGATTTTCTGGTTGTTTCCCTCAGTTGTCCCTTGATTTTCTGGTTATTTCCATCAATTATCCATTGATTTTCTGGTTGTTTCCCTCAGTTGTTCATTGATTTTCTGGTTGTTTCCATCAGTTGTCCTTTGATTTTCTGGTTATTTTCATCAATTGTCCATTGATTTTCTGGTTGTTTCCATCAGTTGTTCATTGATTTTCTGGTTGTTTCCCTCAGTTGTTCATTGATTTTCTGGTTGTTTCCCTCAGTTGTTCATTGATTTTCTCGTTGTTTCAGTCAGTTGTCCATTGTTTTTTTGGTTGTTTCTATCAATTGTCCATTGATTTTTTGGTTGTTTCTCTCAGTTGTTCATTGGTTTTCTGGTTGTTTCTATCAGTTGTCTCTTGATTTTCTGGTTATTTCCATCAATTGTCCATTGATTTTCTGGTTGTTTCTATCAATTGTCCATTGATTTTCTGGTTGTTTCTCTCAGTTGTTCATTGTTTTTCTGGTTGTTTCCATCAGTTGTCCATTGATTTTCTGGTTGTTTGTTGTCCATTGATTTTCTGGTTGTTTCAGTCAGTTGTCCATTGATTTTCTGGTTGTTTCTCTCAGTTTTTCATTGATTTTCTGGTTGGTTCCATCAATTGTCCATTGATTTTCTGGTTGTTTCATTCAGTTGTTCATTGATTGTCTGGTTGTTTCCCTCAGTTGTCCATTATTTTTCTGGTTGTTTCCATCAGTTGTCCATTGATTTTCTGGTTGTTTTAGTCAGTTGTCCATTGATTTTCTGGTTGTTTCAGTCAGTTGTCCATTGATTTTCTGGTTGTTTCAGTCAGCTGTACATTGTTTTTCTGGTTGTTTCCATCAGTTGTCCATTGATCTTCTGGTTGTTTCCCTCAGTTGTCCATTGTTTTTCTAGTTGTTTCCATCAGTTGTCCGTTAGTTTTCAGCCACACAACTTCAGTCAGTGTTGTCCTGTCCATGCACCCATTTAAATATAATTTCTTGGTTGCCATTTTTATTTTTCTATATTTTTTTCAGATACACGCAATATGACGACCTTGACATTTGAGTCAAACTTTCTTATTTGAGTTTTTTTTAAAAGTTTCCATATATTTTCAAATGCAGTAACAACTCATATTGCCCTCTACATTCTTATTTCGAAATCATTGTTAATTTCTCCAACTTTATGTTCAGGTTCACATCTTGTAGGACTGTTGCTAAATGTGAAGTCTGGTTATCATTTGCAGCATTAATTCTCAGAATCTTTATCTTAAACGTGTTTATTTTCAGATCCTTTTGCTGTGACCTTTCATCGGGAACTCCCATTTCTTTTTGTTTGTTTTGCGACTGGTTACGATTACGGAACAGAAGCGCAGAGTCATCGGTTAAATATAAATCGCCAGCTGCTTTGTCAAAAAATGATGGCTGTTAAGTAAAAAATAAACCTGACAAGACGATGAAACAGAAAAAGTAGAGAAAGAAAAAGCAGGGGGAGATTATTTACCAGGAATTATAATAGAAGAAACGTACTATCCCTAGCTTACGATATCGTGTTCTGAAGTGTATTTATATCTGTTGCAGTTTAATCGATGATGCCTCATTTTTCTTTCTGCTCGATTTACAATTAACGTCTAAACGTCAGCACCTACCTTGTCATATTCTCAGGTTGTTTCCACCAGATGGTCAAAGAAAAAATCCAAATGGTTGCCCTATTTCCGCCACGTTTTTTGTGTCAAACAACTTCACGGATTATTGTATGGTAGGTAAGCTTCACGCCAGAGGGATGGAGATAGGAGATCACAGCGTCACTCACAAGCTGCCCAGAATGTGGTGGACAGACGCTGACCGGGCAGCGATGGAGTACGAGGTGAGACAGTTTATGACAAGGAATTATGTTTCTCTGCCACAGTTTTCAGAAACCTTGATTTTCCAGGTCTCTTGTTCGCATTCTCTTTCTTCTTGATCTTCCACTATTCATAGTCTACTACTGCTGCTACGCCGTCTTTAACCACAATTACCTTTACTACCACCACCATTATTACTACTACTAGGTAAAGGAAAAAAAAAGGTAAAGGAACCCGTTACACGCCCATTGAGGCATATTGGGAATATGGTGTTAGGCCCATATTATCTTGACCGTCGGCACACGAGGGGTGATGTGGTCGGCATCACGCCGGCCGCCTTAACCTTCCCAGAGTAGCTCTGGTACCCATTTGGGGCTGGGTCGACCCAGGAGCCGTTTGTGGCCTAAAAATGTTCCGCCTCATCTGGGGATCGAACCATAGACCACTGCGCTAGGAAGCCAGTGCACTAACCACTATGCTACCGCGGCTCCTGATTACTACTACTAGCTTTGCTAATATTACTACACCTACTACTACTAACTACCACCACCACTTTTGTTATTACTACTTCTTCTGTTTCACTAATATTCTATTATTTTACATACCAAGTTATAGTGTAAGTATGCATTGTAAATTTTTTTTCCACTTCATGTAATAATCCACAGCGCACACAAGTAGTCGAATGTATGTCTGCTTTTCTGGAAAGCTTGCATTAATAGTGTAACGTTATTGTTTATGTTGTTTAACTAAGGCTGCTGAGCTTCTCGATCTTTGTCACCGTAAGGCCTACTACTGATACCATAGCATCATTTGTGCTAATGGTTATCAGTTAGATTAGGAAGAATAGTTACGAGGTTTTAATGAAATAGACTCGAGATACGCAGTTATCAGACTGAAACTGAAACTAGGTTAAATAGCGACTCAACGCTGTTTTTTGGCGGGAGTTGCTCAGCAACCGATGACGTAAATCGGAATAGCCGAGACACTCCATCGGTAGGCATGTGAGATCCAATAAAATAAATAAATAAATATTAGACTGACCAACCAGAAAGGTTGTAAAAGCGCGCACCACTATGCGAAGGCAGATTTCGATATCCGAAATCAGTTGATCCCCAGAAACCAGTTTCTACGGACGTAGAACTGCTGGTCTTGAAGTTATCAAGATATCAACTCTGTAAAGCAGATAGTTTTTTTAAATAATGTGGGAATTCCTAATTACCTTGTAAGTACAGCTTCGTGTGACCTTTTTAATGTTTCAGAATAAAACCTAGTCAGGCCAGAAATGCCTAAATGTCGGAAGAACGAGATGAATTTTTATGAAATGAAACGGAGCTCGTAAATGTCAGATTTAGCTACAAATCATAAAGAAGAGGTAGAGGCTCTACTGTCATTTACCCCTGAGTCGGATAAATCTAAGAAGCAAACGCAAAGGAACGAAGCAGAAATACTTACCCCAACTTGGATATCAAATAAGGGAGAGATAATAAATAACCACAAAGACAGATTTTTATGAGGCTTTGTAAATGAATGCATGCAAATGACTTTGTTTGTGGATTGTATATACAAGAAGAAAGTTGTTTTATTGGATCCTGGGAACTTTTCTTGACTACCTCATGTTGAATGTTTTACAGTAAATAGTGAACATAGAGTATGCTAATAAAAGTCACACAATATTAAACACCACAGAGGAATTCTGGAACGAACTTGGGTACAATTATCATCAAAAATTAATATCTCTGGCAGTATACCAGTATTCCTGACTTAGTGATACACTTGAAGCATATACACACCCCACGGTCACATCTTTAACAGACAGTACCAAGTTGAAGACTCCTTGATATTATATAGGCTTTTCTTGTAGCTTTTCTGCCAGTCCGAAACATTTTGAATTCAAGTCATGAGTTCCAGTTTCTTCAGCTTGGCTTGCGTTTAAAGGATCATCATATCTGGTCTCAAGCCAAGAGCAAAAAGCGCGTGGCATACTGTGCATTCCTCGCCATCTAAGGGGGCTCTCCAAATATGCAGGGCTAAAATACTGTGCTCTGCTTCTGGGCTCTCCCAAGGAATTGTCACGTCCTCCACAGAGCCACTTCTCAGCTCCCCCTACATATCATCGGTCCATAGTGAGATCCTTCTGCATGCAGCCAACCAGGTAAAAGCCAGAGCTATTTCTGTGGCTCAAGTGACTCCCTCAAACTTAGTGTGCAACGCTGGGTTCTAAACATGTTTCACCACAAGCAGAATCCCTGGAAGTGTGTGGGTAATTTTAAGACTCAATGAGGGTGTAATTAGCCTCACAGACCGAAATTCACCTCCACATCTGTAAACATTGTGCTAAGCTGGTGGTCATATAAGGATGACTCCAGATTTGCATCCAATATACCAAATAACGTCGTTATAGTAAACTGAACAATATTATTACAGATTCATCTAATACATTCCATTCCACAAAATCAGGTTCTGAATCAAAGACGTAACCTCGCCGAGAAAGCTGACATCCCCATTGAAGAAATTCGGGGCTGGAGAAGTCCTTTTTTACAGCCTGCTGGAGACGATCTCTTCTCTGTCTTGCATGACAACAATTTCACGTAGGTACTTGCTGTGTTAATTCATAAAAACCTATTCTGTTCAGCTCGAACGTAAAGATCTTCGCTAATTATCTCCCGATACCCCGAAATGCGTGATTGTGGACATCATTTAAAACGGGTAGGTGTTAAGCAAAGTGGGGCAGACGGTGAATACCGATCTAACGGTAGTTCACACGGGATGATTTTGGTAAATCTCTTGGTGACGAAATGGACAAAGGGAAAGAATTGTAAAGCTAGAGACGTTTCAGATTAGCTCTCTCCCGCCGGTATTTTAAAGCGTTCTCATGAGCTAGGCTACACATATTTACTTTAATCGCGAACATAATTACACTCCGGACAAACCCATAGGTGCTTAGTCTCCCTCAGTATATGTCGAAGAGTGTGAGTGCTAATTATTTCTGTAGCTCGCTGCTTGTAAACACGACGGATGCATCCTCTCATACGTCCATCTCTGCTAGACTTACTTTTAATGCCAAATCCCAACAGTCTTAACCTTGATGATTCATCTATTGTAGTGTCATTCTCTAACAGGCGATCATTAATTGTTCTTAGTATCTCTCCCATATCCATATCTAGTGTCCCCACTGTGGGTACTCTATATGCTAGTCTGACAGCTCTCTCATTACCGCGTACCCCCTGCATGTTTTCTATTCATGCCGCAGCCAACCATTTTGAACCTTTCGAAGCATGGACTGAGAGTCTGACACAATGACTGCATTTGTTAATGAAGGTTCAGTTAGCCACCTTAAGGCTGCAGTAGCTGCCTCTACCTCCATTCTGATGCTGGAAGTTGTTATCTTGTAAGCCCTTCTATGTTCAGCGACGATAACTTACATATACGCTGCACTTACTCCAAATTCAGTATTCGAAAATGAAAACAGGCGTGACTTTATCGAGATAAATTTTTAGAGCTCGATGTTTCTAAAGCATATCTCCATGACTCCTGAGTTTCCTGTCGCTGGTGTAAGGCCATCAAATTATAACAGTTAACTCTTTGACTCCGGAATTATTTTCCACCCTGTGCCGTAATTTTAATTCATGATAGAATAAAAACAACTCTCAGAGCGTGGTTTTGGCACGGGTGTCAAGTCTGACCAACGCTCTGAGCGTTGTTCCGGAGTCAAAGAGTTAAAACAAAATAACACTGACAAAAACCAACGGGCTGATCACCCGTTTGCCAGTCACTTCGATTACGGAAACAACAGCAAATGGATTGATTTGCCGTTGCCCTAAAGACGCCAATAGGCGTGATAAGAAACAATGGCAAAGAAAACCTATCTGCTGTTGCCCTAAGACGCCACTAGGCGTAATGGCCACTGACTGCTTTGACGGTCAGTGGCTAAGGACGGAAGAAGAAGAAGAAGAACACTGACAAAAACATGTCTGCTTAGGACGAGGTTTTTAACGGAGAAGGTATGTTTCTTCATCATGCGCTCAGTCAAGGACTATGTTGGTAATGATATCGAGGAATAATAGTGGTATAATAGTGATGTTAATGATGGCTGTTTTTGTATGATATTACTTTAAGGCTGAATAAGAACATTGAAAGAAAAATTATGTGCTTACAAAAAATGAATGACAAATTTATCTTTGAATGACCGTCAGCGTGGACATTTTGATTTAAATAAAAAGATAGTTAACGATACAAGGACACCGTGTAGTTCTTATTAGTTTCTGAGGAGGCACAGAGAGAAAGAGATTACTGCTGTCGAAAAATGTGGAGGTTGTTCATGAGACTGGCAACTTCATCATGTAAAACAAGTTGATAAAGAAACCACATCTGTATGAACACATAAATGCTTTGATGTAGGCTTCCTGCAAGAGAGCTAGATGTGGCTGTGGCCCAATGCTCAGCAAGGACAGAGAAGGAATGGGTTTTAGTTTGGTTTGGTTTTAATGACCATCTTCACTGCACACGGACAATCCATAAGAGCTCAGATCTCTTCCCTTCAATCACACATGGAGGATCTCAGCCATAGCACACGGACAATCCATAAGCGCTCAGATCTCTTCCCTTCAATCACACATGGAGGATCTCAGCCATAGCACACGGACAATCCATAAGCGCTCAGATCTCTTCCCTTCAATCACACATGGAGGATCTCAGCCATAGCACACGAACTCCGCAGCACATGCGAGGATCCTAATGTGTATATACAGGAATCACACATTATATAAATATAGAGAGAAGGGAACGAAGTTGAAGAAGATCTTACAAGGCCTGCATTTCAACAAATAACAACAGGTCAAATGAAAAGCTGATCAAGGAAAGCTAGACAGAGAAAGACAGAGAAAGGAAATAGCGGATAACAATACAGCAAATTATTGTCGCTCTTTTATCGCATGTGTTAAATTCCTTTATATCATATGTAAATACGTGTGTGTCATATGTAAATACGTGTGTGTCTTATATAAATTATTGTGTGTCATATGTAAATGTGTGTCATATATAAATACGTGTGTGTCAATGTAAATACGTGTGAGTCATATAAATTCTTGTGTGTCATATGTAAATACTTATGTGTCATACGTAAATACGTGTGTGTCATATGTAAATACGAGGGGCATTCAGAAAGTAATGCACCACATCGTTTTTCTCAGCTAATAATGAAGATAGAAGCATGAAATTTTGCACACTTTACATATGGCATGTGCCAAATGTGTGCACCAAATTGCACCGCAACCGGCAAAATAATACGGCTGCCCTAAACCGTTGAAATGGAGCGTGTTAGCAACTTGCGTTATAAGCAGCGAATTGTGATAGAATTTCTCGTTGCAGAGAAGGAAACTGTTGTGAACATTCACAAGCGTCTATGTGATGTGTATGGAAGTTTTGCAGTCGACAGGAGTACAGTCAGTCGCTGAGTTCAGAGAATCAAAGAATCAGGAAGTGGAGATACGGAGCTGCTTGATCGGCCGCGCTGTGGACGTCCTGCCACAGCCACCAACGCAGAAATGTTGAAATGCGCTGAGGGCATTATTGTTACTGATAGGCGAATCACTACTCAACAACTGGCCTTACAGCTGTCAGTCAGCATTGGTAGTGCAAATGCAGTTATAAAAACTCTCGGATTTTCTAAGGTTTGCGCAAGATGGGTTCCTCGAAGTCTCACAAATGACCACCGATTGCAAAGGAAAGCAATTTCTTCTGAATTGTTGGAGCGTTTCAATGCTGATGGAGAGAACATTTTGGCTAAGATCGTTACAGGTGACGAAACCTGGGCACATCATTTTGAACCTGAGACAAAAAGACAGTCAATGGAGTGGCATCATCCGCAATCACCACGAAGAAAGAAAATCAAGACAATTCCTTCAGCTGGAAAGGTCATGATCACTGTCTTTTGGGACATTGAAAGTGTGATTCTTGTGGACGTTATGCCAAGAGGAGAGACAATCAATTCGCAAGCTTACATTAAGACACTGAAAAAACTTAACGTTTTCGCAGAGTTCGGCCGCACAAGAATCCAATAGACCTGCTTCTCCTTCACGACAATGCGCGACCTCACACAAGTCTGGCAACACGGGAAGCAATCACCAAATTGGGTTGGACTGTACTACCCCATCCACCCTATAGTCCCGATTTGGCACCCTCTGATTTTCATCTATTTGGTCCACTTAAAGATGCACTCCGTGGGACAAGGTTTGAAGATGATGAAGGAGTGATTCATGCAGCGAAGAAATGGCTACATGATGAAGACAAAATCTTGTACGGGCTAGGAATGCATGCACTTGTTTCGCGCTGGCATAGAGCCGTACAAGTTGATGGGGATTAAGTTGAATAATACCGATGTTTACATGACATATCCATGTATATTGTGTATAAATTTCATGCTTTTTGAATAAACAGCTCATGAGAAAAACGGTGTGGTGCATTACTTTCTGAACGCCCCTCGTACGTGGGTGTCATACGTAAATACTTGTGTGTCATATATAAATAGTTGTGTGTCATATGTAAATTCGTGTGTGTCATATGTAAATTCTTGTGAGTCATATGTAAGTACTTGTGTGTGGTACGTAAATTCGTGTCATATGTAAATACTTGTGTGTCATATGTAAATACTTGTGTGTCATATATAAATTCTTGTGTGTCATATGTAAATACTTGTGTATCATTTATAAATACTTATATGTACACATGCCAAATGAATAAATTCATGTTTCCTTTTTTTATTTTAAATGTAGGTATGATGCAACAATGACCTACTCGTTCCCTAAGAACCTGTATTCCCCTGTTCTATGGCCCTTTACACTAGACCACGGTTACACTCTCGTATGTAATATTGCCCGCTGCCCTCTGAAAAGATATCCTGGTTTATGGATTCTGCCAGTGGTAGTCGTCATGGATCACAGAGATCAGAAGCCATGTGCTTACGTGGATGACTGTGCCAATATGCCCAGAGACAAAAACGAAGCTTACCAGGTATAGGAAGCTACACGTTTATTTAAGTAGTCTCATTCCACATCATTTATTTAGTTCGTTAGTTATTAACGAGCTAGTAACTCGCCTCCTAAAAAAATAACTAAATAAATGGAATGAATTATAATGCTCTCTTTGTGCTGCATGTCCTAAAGACGGTTTCATTTCATTCCTTTTCATTCCATCCTACCTTCATTGGATCTTTATAGTCAACCATTTGATGCATTGGTAACGAAACTAGACCTTTGAGGCAACCCGTCAAAAGTAACGTGGGGAGAAGTGAAAATAAAAAGCCAGAGGAATGTTATTTGATTATTTAATTAACAGCTCTTTTATAACATAACTTTGTGTAAATGTACGGATATCTTTTAACATCTTACCTTGGTCCGTGTTAATAAAAACAACAACAACAATTCCAAAATAACATTTCATTACTCTTTAATTATTATTTGAGAGCTATCGACTTCAGCGACTAAATCAACCGACGTGTCAATAATTATTTGGGCAAAATCGGACATATATCCCTCTAAAATTCATTTAAACGTCTTAACAGTGTTATTTGTGATGATTTCGTACCTACATCAATGTATATTGTATTGTATAGATGCGTTTGGACCATACATTTTCTTGAACGATATTCCACCTCTACTGTTATGTATAAATCTAAGACAGAGATTCATATGTAATACTTATCTGCGTTTTTTTTTTTTTTTTTGCAAGTAAGTCTGTTTTGCACCACGAAAAAAAAAAATGTGCGGCCTGTATGTTCTTTCTTCTTCTTCTTCTTCTTCTTCGTACACTCTCATACGTCCACTTGAATGTTTTCAAAAAAGCAGTAGTCAGTTTGAGGCTATTTGAATCTCCGTAGTGCTTTTCCAGTTGAAAAAAAAAACAAAAAACAAAAAAACACACACACACACACAAATAGTAATACGTCTTACAAGGAGAAGGACAAGAAAAACCTACGTTACGGCCACAAGGCCTTCGTCAGGGACAGACAAACAAGAGACAGGAGGGAAAGAAAATGAGAATTAAGTAGAGAACATGAAACTATAAAAATAAGAGAAAAGAAACTCCCTTAATATTAAGTCCAGTCACATGTGAAGCAAAGCAAGATGGCTGCCACTAAACTGGAAAGAGGAAGTTGATAGTATATAAAAATAAGAAATAATGAAAACAAGGACTGGAAAAGAGTGAGAAAAAAGTAATCAATAAATAATAAATAAAATAAAAATAAATAAATAAATAATAATAATAAATAAATTTAAAACAAATAAATAAATAGATAAAAATAAATAAAGAAATAAATAATAAAAATAATAAATAAATAATTTAAAAAAAAATAATAATAATAATAATAATTTAAATTTAAAAAAAAAAATAAATAAATAAAAAAATAAAAAAAAATAAAAAAATTATTAAATGAAAAAAAAAATAAATAAATAAATAAAAAAAAAATAAAAAAAATAAAAAAAAATTATTAAATTAAAAAAAAAAAAAGAAATAAATAAAAAAAAAAAAAAAAGGATGATCGCATCAAAGTAGAAAGTCATACAACAGGGACTCGATAGAGAAAGGCGTCTCAGACAAAAGAACTTTGGGTATTCAAACCGTGTGGTTTGAGGCAACCCATAAGATGGATGAGGCGTTGTTCCTGGCGAAACCGACTGTTGGCGTCCGAGGAACAGTATCTGATGGCTGTCACCTGGATGTCAGTGGCACCGTGGTGGTCAGGGCCATTGAAGTGGATGGCCACAGGTGTGGAATTAAACTGAGAGATGTCATAGAGGTGTCTGCAGAATCGGTCGCCCAGTCGTGTGCCCGTTTGGCCGATGTACGTAATGGTGCAACGTTTGCATATAATAGCATAAATGACGTTGCGTGACTCACATGTGAAGCCATGGGTGATGGTGAACTTGGCGTTAGGGAACGAGACTGAACGTGTTTCGATTACATACTGACATGTCTTACATCGTGTACGGTTACATGGCTTGGTTCCAAAGTGGCCATCGTTGACGGTTTTCAGACGGCTGTGGACTAGGAGGTCCCTCAAATTTTTGTCCCGTCTATATGCCAGCAAGGGTGGCTCACTAAATGCTTCCCGCGCCACTGGGTCAGCTTGGAGGAGAGGTAGGTGGCGAAACAGGATCCTTTTGACAGCAGTGCTATGAGGGTGATAGGTCATTATTAACTTGACTCTATCAGAGGAGGTTTTTTGGCTGGGTTTGAGGGCCTCTAGACGTGAGATAGGGAGAACACGTTCTAAGGCAGAGGTAAGAACATCTTCTGGATACTGTCTGTTACGGAAGAAGTCCAACATTTCTTGTGCTCGGCATAGAAAGTTGTCATCATCTTGGCATAACCGACGGAGGCGGAGAAGTTGTGAGAAAGGCAAGGAGTCCCGACAAGCCGGAGGATGAGAGGAAGTATAAAGGAGGTAACTGTGTGCATCGGTGGGTTTGTAGTACACCGAAGTGGTGAGGTGGGGCGGAGTGATAGTGACAACAATGTCAAGGAAATTAACAGAGACAGTGGAGATGTGAGAGGTGCATTGGATCGCAGGGTGGAAGTTGTTAATGAAATTAATGAACCTAGATAGGTCAACCTCTGGCATATCGGTGAGACCTATGCCATCATCGATGTATCTATGATACATCAATGGAAAAGGTCCAGGATACTGCTGCCACACCTGATACTCCAGGTAGCCCATGAAGAGGCAGGCATAACTGGGACCCATCTTGGTGCCCATGGCAACTCCACTTATTTGGTCAAAGAACTGTCCATTGAACTCAAAGGAATTGAGTCGAAGGACCAGTTCTGCAAGGCGCAGGAGAGTCTCTGTAGCGATAGAGGGGTGCGTACGCTGGTCCAGGAAAAAACCGGAGAGCTCGGAGACCATCAGAGTGAGGAATGGAAGTGTAAAGTGAGCAAACATCTAACAGAAATAAACGGTAGGTACGGTCTGGAGAAAGCTGAATAGAGGAAAAAGTAGTAAGAGCATGGTTTGTGTCCTTTAAGAAGGAAGGAAGCTGCTCTACAATAGGCTGGAAGATGCCGTCGAGGAAGTCTGATATACGTTCGGTAGGGCAGGCACACGCAGAGACAATGGGTCTCCTAGGGTTGGAGGGTTTATGAATTTTGGGAAGCATATAAAACACAGCACCCGTGTGTTACCGGGGCCCGAAAGGGGAGCAAAGAATAGTAACACTGTCCCCTGCCAAGCATGTCGTAGAAGGCGACTAAGGAGGGTTGGGCATGGGGCCGGTTACCCCATCCTGTAAAAAAAATTTAAACCACAAAAAAACTTCAACAAATATGGAAGATGAACAAGCAGGTTTTCGACAAAACAGATCATGTACAGACCAGATAGCCACTTTGAGAATAATAGTTGAACAAAGTCTGGAATGGAATTCACCACTATACATCGGATTTGTGGACTACGAAAAAGCATTTGACAGTGTGGACAGAGAATCACTTTGGAAATTGATGAGGCATTATGGAGTTCCCCTGAAAATCATTAATTTAATAAAGAAAAGCTATGAAGACATGACGTGCAGAGTTCTTCATGAAGGACAGCTTACAGAACCATTTGGGATAAGAACAGGAGTGCGACAGGGATGCCTCTTGTCTCCATTTCTTTTCTTGCTGGCAATAGATTGGGTTATGAGATCATCGACAACACACAACAGAAATGGAATCCAGTGGACTCTGACTAAGCAGTTGGATGATCTGGATTTTGCTGATGATTTGGCTCTCCTGTCCCATATCCGTAATCAGATGCAGGACAAATTGAAAACACTCGATGAGAGGTCACAGCAATTGGGTCTGAAAATACACAGGGAAAAGACAAAAATAATGCGAATAAATGCAGGTAATGATAACAGGGTTGAACTTGAAGAAACGCCAATACAAGATGTAGAATCATACACATATCTTGGCAGTAATATAGACAAAGTTGGAGGGACAGACAGCGATATCAAAATAAGAATACAAAAAGCAAGAGGAGCTTTCATTGCATTGGGAAATATATGGAGATCAAGAGAAATAGGATCCAACACGAAAATAAGAATCTTCAACTCAAATGTGAAGTCAGTCCTATTGTATGGCTCGGAGACATGGAGAACAACAAAGACAACAACCAAAAGCTACAGACTTTCATAAATGGGTGCTTGCGTAGAATAGAGGGATTAAAATGGTATGACAAGGTTACCAACGTGGAACTGAGGACACGAACTAGACAAGTGCCAGTGGAACAAGAGATGAGAAGAAGACGATGGCGATGGATAGGACACACACTGAGGAAACCTGTTGATAGCATTACAAGGCAGTCCTTGTTCTGGAACCCCCAGGGCAAGAGAGGCAGAGGAAGACCAAGAAGTACATGGAGAAGAGAGTTGGAAACCGAGGTGAAAATGATGAGGAGAACATGGAAAGAACTTGAGATGATGGCACGTGACAGGAGGACTTGGCATGTGTTTGTTGAAGGCATATGCTCCTTTGGGAGTGGAGGGTTATGAATGAATGAAATGAATATAAAACACATGCTTACCCAGACCACTATTGTCAACACGGAAATGAGAAGCGCTAGAAGGTAAGGACTTGTTGGCGATAAGACTTTTGATGGTGTCATGGACCAGACGATTGTTGAGGACTGTCGCATCATTGTCACGGCGCTGGTAGAAGGAGCTGTTGGTTAGCTGCTTATTACCTTCTTGGAGGTACAGGTCCTTGCGCCATACCACAATGGCACCTCCTTTGTCAGCCGGTTTGATAACAATGTCATCTCTGCGGCGGAGCTTAGTAAGGGCATGAGACTCATCAGAAGAAAGGTTTGAATAACGCAGGCGTTGAGGTTGGAGCTGCTGAATGTCGTGGAGGGTATTCTGAATATATAAATCCAGAGCGTTGGAAGCCCCAGGAGAGGGTGTAAAATGTTTATTCTTGGGAGGAGCAAAGCGTGCAAAGGCATCATCTGATTCAGCCTGCGATCTTTGAGGACCATCACTGTTGCGGAAATGGAGCTGAAGTCGCAGACGGCGATGAAACCGATGGACATCTTGGAGGAGATTGTACTGATCAGAGGATGGTTGGAGAGGGACAAAGTGCAAGCCCTTGCTGAGGACTGAAAGCTCTCCCTCAGAGAGGGCAAGATCGGAGGGAATACAAACAACCTGGGAACGAGATGGAGTAGAGGAGGCAGGGACAGTCTCAGGGGTAGGACAGAGGCGGGAAAGTTTGTCCTTTTTCTGGGCGGATAAAAAAATCATACAATTGCCGGTTGAGGGTATGGATAATAATGCGGATAATGGGGAAGGCAGGAAAGTAGCTGGAGGTGAGACTACGTAAGCGGAGTAGAAGCTGAGACTGCTGAGCACTGATATCTGCCAGGAGGCGGGAATGGATAGCTGCGACAGCTCGCATACGCTGGAACCCACATGTGGTCTCGATGCGCTGTAAGAGGCGATGTTCACGAGGGTGAATATGGCCAGCAGAGGGGTTGAAGTGAGAAGTGAAGCCATGAGGGAGAATTTTAAGGCGGAGGCAGGTGCGGATAAAGTGGAGATGGCAAGTGAATCTAGTTTTCTTGAATGTAGCAAATGCAAAATCAATTGCAGTGCGAGATATATCAGGTGGTAAGAGGCTGAATGAGGTGGTAATAGAAGACCGAAGTGAATTAATGAAGTGTTTCAGTGAAGGCATAATGGCAAATCGAGTGAGACCACACACATGCAAAAATAAATAAAATTAAATATAAAAATAATTTATTTAATAGATATAAAGAATAAATAAAAAATAATAAACAATGAAAGTAGGTGTATAGATCGAAAGTAAGAGAGGAGATAAAAGAGAAAAGTGAGCAAACAGGTAGACAGTGCAGTCAGTTATAGGGTAATATATAAGTATATGAGGAGAACTGCCGTAAGACGGGGTAAAACAGTTGAATAAATATAAAAAACAAAAAAACACACACACACACACAAATAGTAATACGTCTTACAAGGAGAAGGACAAGAAAAACCTACGTTACGGCCACAAGGCCTTCGTCAGGGACAGACAAACAAGAGACAGGAGGGAAAGAAAATGAGAATTAAGTAGAGAACATGAAACTATAAAAATAAGAGAAAAAGAAACTCCCTTAATATTAAGTCCAGTCACATGTGAAGCAAAGCAAGATGGCTGCCACTAAACTGGAAAGAGGAAGTTGATAGTATATAAAAATAAGAAATAATGAAAACAAGGACTGGAAAAGAGTGAGAAAAAAAGTAATCAATAAATAATAAATAAAATAAAAATAAATAAAATATAAATAAATAAATAAATAATAATAATAAATAAATTTAAAACAAATAAATAAATAGATAAAAATAAAAACTAAATAAAGAAATAAATAAAATAAAAAATAATAAAGGAAAAAATTAATTTAAAAAAAAAATAATAATAATAATAATAATAATTTAAATTAAAAAAAAAAATTAAAAAAAATTAAAAAAAAAAAATTATTAAATTAAAAAAATAAATAAATAAATAAAAAAAAAAAAAAGGGGGTGATCGCATCAAAGTAGAAAGTCATACAACAGGGACTCGATAGAGAAAGGCGTCTCAGACAAAAGAATGTTGGGTATTCAAACCGTGTGGTTTGAGGCAACCCATAAGATGGATGAGGCGTTGTTCCTGGCGAAACCGACTGTTGGCGTCCGAGGAACAGTATCTGATGGCTGTCACCTGGATGTCAGTGGCACCGTGGTGGTCAGGGCCATTGAAGTGGATGGCCACAGGTGTGGAATTAAACTGAGAGATGTCATAGAAGTGTCTGCAGAATCGGTCGCCCAGTCGTGTGCCCGTTTGGCCGATGTACGTAATGGTGCAACGTTTGCATATAATAGCATAAATGACGTTGCGTGACTCACATGTGAAGCCATGGGTGATGGTGAACTTGGCGTTAGGGAACGAGACTGAACGTGTTTCGATTACATACTGACATGTCTTACATCGTGTACGGTTACATGGCTTGGTTCCAAAGTGGCCATCGTTGACGGTTTTCAGACGGCTGTGGACTAGGAGGTCCCGCAAATTTTTTGATCAATTTTATCAATGCCACAGTTACACTGATCGGTAGTTCCTATCTTTAGCTTGTTGAATAGGTGGTATCTCAGTCTGTTGTGGCCAGTGCGCAATCTGAAGATTACCACTTGTTCTCTTCTGTTGAGCTGGTAGTACGCATCATTTTGTGTGTGACCTGGATGTTCTACATCCCATTTGTTTCTGTATCTGATTCCGATAAAACTCTTTGCATTCTCGAAAGTTACGCTTGCATCAGGCTGAGGTAGTTTTCCATCTTCTTTTGCCAATCTGTCAGCCTCTACATTGCCCGTGATGTTACAATGAGATGGGATCCATCGGATCACAACACTTTTGAATCGTT
Organism: Oreohelix idahoensis; assembly: GCA_024509875.1. NCBI lineage: Eukaryota > Metazoa > Mollusca > Gastropoda > Stylommatophora > Oreohelicidae > Oreohelix > Oreohelix idahoensis. Next base: position 309,981 of record JAMPIV010022018.1, on the reverse strand, counting down.
GACATAGTTCGTGGAGCACTATTCTGAGATTATCAAGGTCTGTATTATTTGGGCTTTTCAACGTTGCAATTACTGTCTGTGCATCTGTAAACAAACCACCTCGTTTCTCTGTGCTTTCCTCTGCCATTATAACATCTGCTGCAGTTTTCAAGGCCTCTGCCTCTGCTCTGAAGTTACTTGAGAATTGTCCTGTTGCCACAGACAGCTTTTTTTTGTGTGCACCAGTACTTCAGGTCAGAAAGACACCTGCACCTCCATTTTCTGTTGCATTTGTTGCTGAACCATCTGTGTATGCATGAGTCCAGGTGTTGCGTGGGTAATGTTTCTCTATGTATTTTGTCGCTATGGGTTTTCTTTCTGTTGCAGTCTGGCTCTTTATCTTTCAGTTCCTGTTTCATGTGTTTTTTCAATGGGTTTTCAATTTAGTTTTCACGGCGCATGTGCGCCTTTTCCCAAAACGTTGGTGGGAATGTGTCATTGTTCGTTACGTTTCGCTTAGTTCATTAAAAACAAAACAAAAAAACTGTCGACGTAAAGTATTTCTTACGTTGGCCCTTTCTGCATTTCTTTGGTAATTCAGACAATACAGGGACTGTATTTGAATCCCACATGTACAGGTCTTATAAATGGAAGCAAAGCAGATACGTTTCGTACCACAGTCGGAGGGAGACATGGCAGATTGGAATTGATCATTCGTGCTTAAAACCTTCTTCAATTAGAAAAAGTCATGCTTTAGGCTTAGCGAGGTCACAGAGTACCAATAAATATTGATTTAGTGGGGAAAATTATTACTCGTACAATCTGCCAATTGTGAATAACATCGGTGCACTGACTGGGGAACGACAACTACAGGAATTAATAACTAAGCTTGACAACACCTCCAGAAAATCTGGAATAGAAACCAATGCAGAGAAGACGCAGCGTATAAGAGACAATATGTAATTAATAGAGTGTTATAAAAATAAAATAGTATTTCAGTCAGTTTTACCAGTGAATAATACACTCAACCCCCGATGTACGCGAGAGTTCGGTTCCTCAAAAACCTCGCGTACATGAAATTCGCGTGAATGAAGCTTAAAAAGCTATTGGAAACAATGGGTTAGGTTACAGGCTCCGGTAGAGCGTCGTTTATTTATATTTGTATGTACCAATAGTAATGTAAATATCGAAGGTAATGCAAATCAAATGTGGCAAAAATATATTTTCAAAATAAATCCTTTTTTGTGTTTGTTATTAGTGCACTCATTTGATATATTAAATCTCTATGGTGCCACCTCAGATTGGGCGAAAAGAAAATCTTACGGCAAGCAGAAGAAAAGAGAAAACGTCGAAAGGAACACGAGTAAAAAAAAACAGCTGTGGGCTGTCACCTAAGCGGCGCATTCCCATAGTCAGTTATGGCTGAATGGACTATTACTGATACATTAAAAGCGTAAAAATGCGACACGAATATTATAGAACAATCACACAGACCTAATCAAAGGCAGATGATGTATCGGTTTCCGAAGCAGATGGGCGTGCTGTTCCTGAAGGTCTTGGCTGGTTGTCAGGGTCGTCTAAAGAAGTTGAAATCTGAGATTCTGACGGTTTGAGAAGCACTGTGGCAGCTACTCGTGAATTCTAGCGTTGGTTGTAGTGCCTTTTTCTTCTTGCCAACATTAGGTTATTTGGGGTCCCATTATTGTATGAAATTATTTTCAAAGAAAACATGCAATAACTTCCTTAGTATTTAAGCTACAGTGTACTTTAAAAGAGATTACAATAGAGCGTATTCATTCCATTTGTCACGGGATTTGCCTCCCCTTTGCTCTGTAGTAGTGGTCCACCAGTGGCCAAAACTCAAGAGTATCTAAAATGGGTCGTCGAAAGTGTCTACCTTCGCACAAGATTACTCTTGGCAGAGTTGTAGACAGAAGGATAATGACGCTTCTATCTCAAGGGTGTTCCACTAGATAATTCAGAAGTCAAGAACAATGCTGCATAGGGCAGAGCACTATTAACTTATATCTGATCCGGCCCTTTTTATGAAGTTTGTGACGGTATTGCTTCCCCTGCTTTGCAGTAGTGGTCCAAAAGTGGCCAAAACTAAAGAGTATCTATTATAGGCTTCAATGGAGTCTATCTTTACACAAGATTACTCTTGGCAAAAATGTAGATAGAAGAGTAGTAAAGCTTCTATCACATGGGAGTCTTCACAAGATATTCAGATAAGCGAAAACGATACTAGCTGTCGCTAAGCACGTTAATTCTGTAATCTTCCGACAACTTTTATGAAGAATTAAGCAATGGTTTATTCTACCTCGTTAATCCCCCACCCCTGAGTTAATCATTAGAATTATTATAATAATATACGAGGGGCGTTCAGAAAGTAATGCACCACATCGTTTTTCTCAGGAGCTGTTTATTCAAAAAGCATGAAATTTATACAGAATATACATGGATATGTCATGTAAACATCGGTATTATTCAACATAATCTCCATCAACTTGTACGGCTTTATGCCAGCGCGAAACAAGTGCATGTATTCCTAGCCCGTACCAGATTTTGTCTTGATCATGTAGCCATTTCTTCGCTGCATGAATCACTCCTTCATCATCTTCAAACCTTGTCCCACAGAGTGCATCTTTAAGTGGACCAAATAGATGAAAATCAGAGGGTGCCAAATCGGGACTATAGGGTGGATGGGGTAGTACAGTCCAACCCAATATGGTGATTGCTTCCCGTGTTGCCAGACTTGTGTGAGGTCGCGCATTGTCGTGAAGGAGAAGCAGGTCTGCTGGATTCTTGTGCGGCCGAACTGTGCGAAAACGTTGATTAAGTTTTTCCAATGTCTTAATGTAAGCTTGCGAATCGATTGTCTCTCCTCTTGGCATAACGTCCACAAGAATCACACCTTCAATGTCCCAAAAGACAGTGATCATGACCTTTCCAGCTGAAGGAATTGTCTTGATTTTCTTTCTTCGTGGTGACTGCGGATGATGCCACTCCATTGACTGTCTTTTTGTTTCAGGTTCAAAATGATGTGCCCAGGTTTCGTCACCTGTAACGATCTTAGCCAAAAAGTTCTCTCCATCAGCATTGAAACGCTCCAACAATTCAGAAGAAATTGCTTTCCTTTGCAATCGGTGGTCATTTGTGAGACTTCAAGGAACCCATCTTGCGCAAACCTTAGAAAATCCGAGAGTTTTTATAACTGCATTTGCACTACCAATGCTGACTGACAGCTGTAAGGCCAGTTGTTTAGTAGTGATTCGCCTATCAGTAAGAATAATGCCCTCAGCGCATTTCAACATTTCTGCGTTGGTGGCTGTGGCAGGACGTCCACAGCGCGGCCGATCAAGCAGCTCCGTATCTCCACTTCCTGATTCTTTGATTCTCTGAACCCAGCGACTGACTGTACTCCTGTCGACTGCAAAACTTCCATACACATCACATAGACGCTTGTGAATGTTCACAAGTTTCCTTCTCTGCAACGAGAAATTCTATCACAATTCGCTGCTTATAACGCACGTTGCTAACACGCTCCATTTCAACGGTTTAGGGCAGCCGTATTATTTGGCCGGTTGCGGTGCAATTTAGTGCACACAATTGGCACATGCCATATTTGAAGTATGAAAAATTTCATGCTTCTATCTTCATTATTAGCTGAGAAAAACGATGTGGTGCATTACTTTCTGAACGGCCCTCGTATATAGCTCTTTTTAGAGTGTGTGTTTAGTAACTTTGACTGAGACAAACCTGTAGTACATTTAAAAGGATTGAATCGAAGTTAAATTTGTAACATTACAAATAACAAAATTTAATAATCACTTTACGTTTTAACAGTTGGAAAAATAATTTGAATAGTTATGGAAAAGGTTTCATCACTTGATTGGGATTTAACTGTATAAAGGAGGTCACTTTTGGCAGCGGATATTTTCACTTAGCTGCCAATGGTAATTTCTTCTCCCGCTGGGTCAGTTCCTTTCACTCTGCTCTCGGTCGTCTCTGGTCAAAATTCAGGCGCCACACGTTCCCAGAACATTCAAGGAGGAACGACTAAGTTGGTTCTGCGTCTGTCTATAAGACCCTTTTATGATGGCGTCTCGCAAAACGTCAGTCCACTTCTACCGTCACTTGGGTCCAGAGATAGTAACTGGTAACAGAAATAGAAACGAAACGCTTTTTTGAGTATTGCTTTTTTCCGACACAGTTATGTGCCCCCCTCCCCCCTCTATTCTACCATCCCATGTCAGAATTTACCCTCGATGAGAATTAAATTTAATCCCTCGGGATAAAACTTCCTTTACATTTAAACTGAATAGCTTTAGCTTTACATTACATAAAATGAAAAGGTTAACCGTACAGATCTAATATGTTTTACATTTACATCTCCACTGTTTGAAAAGTGTTCACAATATACATTCATTTATGTTCCATTTATATTTACACTTATGGAAAAGTTTGAAACTTCTATTAATTTAAAATGAATATTTTCACATAGACATTTACACTGGTTTAAAGCTTGATAACTTACATTAATTTTAAAGTGAATTTGTTTATAGACATTTACACTGCTTTGAAAATGTAAGTATTATTCTTAGAATGTACATCATTTCTTTCATCTTTCCCTCCCTGCTCCATAGGAAACCTGGAACTACTTTATGCTTTTAGTTCTCTTTACGAAACTATCAATAAAGCAATCACCAGCCCTTGCAGTGGTGATTCATGAATCATCATTCTAGATACTGAGGTTGACATCCCCAAATGACTTTGACATCCAATAGCGAGTTTCACACATTAAACTTCACATGGTAATATATACATATATATGTTAGTTCACATGTTAGTAATAAAATATGAAATGTAAATCACAACTTACGCCAATCCTGGCTACAGACTTGTTTGCTCAGATTAATAAAAGAGACGAATTGTTCTCTTACTCGCGTCTGGGATGTCTTTTAATTTTACAATAGATTGCCCCTTCTGACTCCGTGTTTTTCAGTTTCCCAGTCCCGGTGTTCCTTATTAACATTTGAAAGAGATTTCCTGTGCTTTGTAAGTCTTATCTGGTTCTCCAATAAATGGTCCGGTTAACAAATAGGAATTATGAATCTAGTCTTCACTCTGGCGAGGTCTGAGGTCTTGGCGAGCTTGAAATTCACAGTGGGATAAAACTGCGAAATGGTCAGCCTATATTCCCCCTCAATGTTGTTATGAATCTAATCAGAAAGATCCAATCATTTCAAACATGTCTGGTGTGGCACTTTCAAAATATTTCCTACATGGAAAACTTTTGCAAAAGGTCACGTCTCCCATATATGGTAATATGATGTCTTGCATACACTCTCACAAACACATTTGTAGACTCATGTTGTCTAAAATGTAATAATTCCATGATTAATTTTAACCAAGTGACCGGAAACGATTATATCACACTTGTCTGTTCACAGGTGTCACACAGACAGTAATCTCGTTATCTATCGTATGAGTACGCAAACTCAGTGTCTTATCGGAGATTTAAGCCGATAGCCTCAAATCTGGGTAGCGCTCCTTGCGAATGTGATATTCATATCAGCCGCTCCTGCAAATGTGATATTTTTCACCTAAAGGGTGATTTGATAAAATCAAATATCTGCTACGTAGCAGAAAATAAAGAAGAAAGAAAGACAGAAAAGAACGCAAAGTGCGATTATTGACAGCACATAATAAAAATCAGTACCACAAATTTACCGATACTGCCGGAGAGAACCAAAGATCGATAGAGGTCGTCCATTTCGTCACAAAGTTTTAAGCAATGGTTTGGCTTGTTCGAGTTCCAGTTGATTTAATTCAGCGAAATTCCGTTTATCATTACATATATGGCTGTAAATATATGTATATAAATATATTAAAAATTTTCGATCATACATGCGCTATCTTATAAAAGAACTGAATCAACTATGAATTTGTAAAAAAAACATATAACAAATGTAATAATCAATTAGTCTTTAACAAATTTAAATAAATATGGATGAATATGATTTTGGGTTTTAAAATTTGTCTTCACTGAGACGTAATTGGGGACTAAAGGTTATTAGTGTCCTTTGCGTGCCTGTTACAACAAACTTAGCTTGCTTAGTACTGCACTGGGTAGTTGTCAGGTTTTTGTGATGAGGACTCTTCTCTAGAGGTGTCTAGATGACCAGACAAAAACTACAAAACTCGCAGAAAACAACACTTCAGCTCTACATTGGAGCATCACTAATTGAAAACGTAAATGAACATAAAACTCTAGGTCTAACTGTTGACCAGCACCTAAGTTGGAACTCACATGTAAGTGCACTCACAAAGCTAACGGCACAAAAAGTTTACCAATTAGCCAAAATCAAACACTTCCTGGATGAGGGGGCAAGGAAAATGTTCTACACATCTCACATACAAACATACCTAGACTATTGTTCCACAATCTGGGATGGTTGTTCCATATCCAACACAAAAAGGCTTCATTCACTTCAAAAACGTGCAGTGCGCCTAGTTGCTGATAAACACCAAACACATTGTACAGATTTATATAACTATCTTAAAATATTACCCCTTAGAAAGCGCTTCCTATTTAACAAAGCTAAATTCGCTCACAAAATCTTGTCACAGAATGCTCCAACGTATCTGTGGCCTCTTTTAAAATTCAATGAAAAACGTAGTAACCGCTTAAACCAGTTACAGGTACCCAAGCCCAGGCTAGATTTGTTCAAGAAGAGCTTGGCTTACTCAGCTGCTCATCTTTGGAACAATCTTCCACATGATCTTAAAAACATGCACAGTCCCTACTCATATAATCGTAGACTGTTCAAATACATTATGAGTGCCAATTATATGCCGCCCTAAGGGATTATATTTCGAATTATTATCTAATATACTGTATGGAGGGTCTAATGATCTAGTTTTTCATTTTTATATATCTTACTTCTTAATTGTAATCAAATACTGTAAATGTATGCTTTTATACTACTTATAATGTTGCATCGCCATTAAACTAACACCTTAAGTATGGAGAATGTCTGAATAACTAGCAATAAAAGATGAATAAGAGGAAGGGCAAAATGTAAGACGGGCCTATATGCACGATTCTTATCTATCAGTTAATACCCTTTACCTCCCTAAGGAGCATAGGTCATAACGCTGGATCTCGTATAGTGGAGGCGTAAACAATTCACTCCCTGTGGCAGTATCTGTTTGGGACTCAAAGCTGCTCACCTGTGGGAACATTTTCCGCATGTGCTGACAACACACTAAGTCCCAGGTCATTCAGCAGCGGATTCCCAAAATGTCACGAGTTCTTATTATATACCACCATAAACTATCTATCTATCTATCTATCTATCTATCTATCTATCTATCTATCTATCTATCTATCTATCTATCTATCTATCTATCTATCTATCTATCTATCTATCTATCTATCTATCTATCTATCTATCTATCTATCTAATCTATCTATCTATCTATCTATCTATCTATCTATCTATCTATCTATCTATCTATCTATCTATCTATCTATCTATCTATCTATCTATCTATCTATCTATCTATCTATCTATCTATCTATCTATCTATCTATCTATCTATCTATCTATCTATCTATCTATCTATCTATCTATCTATCTATCTATCTATCTATCTATCTATTAATGTTTATTTTTATTTTTATTTATTTTATTTTTACATTCATTATTATGATTATTATTCTTTTTTAATGTTAAAAACGTACTTTAATTATGATGATTATTGCAAATGTAATATTACTTTTATAATGATAAATGCCTTAATTATGCTTAAAGTAAATGTGAGGATGAAAGGATATAGTATATATGATGAGAGAGAGAGGAAGGGCAGAATGTCAGACGGGCCTGCGTGCCCAATTCTTAACCCTTTGAAAATAAAGTTCATTCGTTCGTTCGTTCGTTCGTTCACTCCTAATGTCAAGGTGGGTGTCTTCACAACGTGTCCACTGTAGGTAGTTGGTGGCGAACACAGCTCTTGAATCGCAGATAGTGGCGAAGATTCTTATTTCAGACTGGTCTGGTGCTAAGAACCGTCTTGTAGTTTCGAACCACGAACTTTAGGAAAAATAAAAGAGCAAATACCTCTGCTAAGTACATTTGTGGGCTGCAAATTAACAGGCGCATTGTCTCGCTGTCCACCCACCAATGTTAGCCTCTCTGAATAATTTTTCTCCCTTATACACAGTATAACTCAGGAAATATGATTATAAATCACCGTTATTCTTCTTGTTACTTTAATGGGGAAAATGTGTCTGGACAGCGCGAGGGCAATGGCTTGCCTGAATTACAATTAACAAGGCACATACTTGTATATCTCACAAAATGATACTATACACTTTAGGCACATGTGATGTAATCATCACTTCTAACTGATCCATTCGGAGTCTGGGGTCACCCCTGCTGTCGGTTTTCTGTACGACAAGCAAGAAGCAATCACCAGCGCTTGCTGTAGTGGTTTATGAATATACTATTTTCATATGTTGAGGTTGCCAGCCTCCTAATATTACCACTTTAGCAAGTACAGACATGTCACAATTCACATTTTAAACTATATGTTCACATCTTACCCCAATGGGATATACAATCTCCTGGCACATTAGAATGGACCCAGCAACTTTGTTTAGATGCTTCGAACACATGGTCGGGGAAATTTTAGTATTCCTCTTATGACGGGTGCTCTGATTCCTTAAGTTTCCAGTCTTGGTATTTAAAATTGCGGGCTCTCCTTTAAGTTATAAATACGCCCATATACTTTGATCTGTCACTATTAATTCTGGAATACTGTGTTCGATCCTTCTCTCTGGCTGCTGGAAGTTGCAAATTTGACGTTGCGACGCAGTCTGATTTGTGTCTCCGATTTCGCTAGATTATATTTCCATCTCTTAGTTCAAGTCCCAGATTGTATTTGTAGACCAAGTTACCGATCACCCGTGTGTTACCGGGGCCCGAAAGGGGAGCAAAGAATAGTAACACTGTTCCCTGCCAAGCATGTCGTAGAAACCGACTAAGGAGGGTTGGGCATGGGGCCAGTTACCCCATCCTGTAAAAAATTTAAACCACAAAAAACTTTAACAAACATGGACACGTCAATTAAAGAAAATAAAACACAGCCATCCAAGACAGGGGAAGGTCCTCTCGCAGGGAGGCGTATGATGCAACACAGAGAAAGCCGAAAGGAGTCTGTGTTACTGACTAACCTTCTTTCTTCTAGGAGAACTTCCAGATTTGGCACCTGGAATGTTCGGACATTAAACGAACAATGGAAAGTGGCACAAGTAGCAGCAGAGATGAGGGAATATAAAATCGAGGTTCTGGGACTGTGTGAAACAAAGTGGAAGGGGGTAGACAAGAAGAATCTCATCACAGGTGAATTGGTGCTGTCCTCAGGACATGAAGACGAAAGTTCACACCACAGTGAAGGGGTAGCTCTTATGTTATCTAAAGAAGCACAGAAAGCACTCATTGAATGGGAAGCTGTTGGACCCAGAATAATAACAGCTACTTTTAAAACAGCTAAAAAGAAAATACATGTAAATGTCATCCAATGTTATGCACCAACTAATGACAAAGGATAGAACTAGAACAGGTGATAGCTCAGTGGGAGATAATGTAAAGAAATAGATTTTTCACGAGTGAAATGGTGAAAGGTAAAGTCTGTCCCTGGATTTGAGCGATAATCTATCCAGCCTATCGGTTACGACTGAGATTCTTAGCTCAGACAGTTTTCCTATAAATAAATAAATAAATATAAATAAATATATAAATATATAAATATATATATAAATAAATATATTTATATATATATATATATATATATATATATATATATATATATATATATATATATATATATATATTCAACCACTCACATCTACACACACACACAGATAAGTGACGACAATTAGACGCACAGACGTGAAAACTATATCTATGGAATAGGGATCTTTTGGGACAAGCTGACCAACACACGTAAATAAAGTTTATGTAAATTTTATTTATCATAAAGAACTTCACAACAGCAATATTTTTGAATATCAAAATCAAATACAAATAAACATAAGTTAATGAATTAATTAAAGAGTTAGACTCATAGGTGTAATCCTCCCTCCCTCTGTTGAGACAAGATCCCGTTAGACGAAAGTTATTAACCCCAAAGAGTCAAAGATTTATACGCTATGGTCTAGTATTTCCCTCTACAGTAAAGAACAGAGTTATACGTTAATCTCTTCTGGAAAAGGGACAGCATTAGCAAAACTTGCATAAAAAATACACAAAGTGAGTACATGGATTCTACAAGATATATATATATATATATATATATATATATATATATATATATATATATATATATATATATATATATATATATATATATATATATATATATATATATATATATATATATATATATATATATATATATATATATGAGAATTATTCGTTCATTCTTCCTCTCTTCTCAGACGACCGTGGCCACGAGCATTCTTTCTTACCTAAATACTTGTGTTGTATCTTTTGGAACAATCTTTAGGACACACACACACATCAAATCCAGTGTTATATTTTGGAAAAGGGAACCACAGCTCCTCAAAGACAGGTTAATTTCAATTCTCCGGGGAGCATTCCCTTTGTTATGTTTTATTTAGGATTAGCTGTTTGTCACATTAAATTTGTCCAGGTAAGAAATTTAACAGCGCTCACAGTGTCAATAGCTTGAGGTTTCCAGTACATAGGAAATGTCAGGTTGGTAACTTCTCTCAGTATACAAATTCTTGGTCACACCATAACTGATCAAACCGTCGGGAGATGTTAATGTTTGTTAAGTTACCGCAACGGGCTGACTGTAAATGCAATTTGCAAAGAAATCTAGATCTATATGCCCAGTTACAAAGTCGCTCTTAATGTTCTTTGGGTGGTATTCTGTCTCTTTCTGTGTGTAAACACAACCTCAGACAGGTTTTACCTTGAAGAAACCCAGATACTAATTAAATTGTTCTTTTGATGGTTACTCTCAGATTTACATGGAAGCCGCTGGTAAGGATTAGGGTTTGACCCAATACTGTGTAAAGGAGAAAAAAATACAAATACTTAACCATAATATAGTATTCACAATCCTATACTTAACCCGCGTAAAATAGAATATATTTATCCACTTCGGTTATTTAACTTAAATTGAAACTACAAGCTTAGAGCTTGCCTCATCGTTTAAAAACTCCCGTGAAATAAATTCTAGTCATTAAAAAAAACTTAATCATCATGAATTTGAAATAAATACATATTTCGTCAATACTCATGATGAACCGTGCCTTTACTAGTTGGTTAAAATATTCTCTGTCTGGTTACTAGCTATTAATTAAATTTATTTTATAGCTGGAATAGTTTAGCTAGAAATTATTATTTGTTCTGCTAGCCACTGTAACACAGTAAAACCTAGAGAAATATAAATGACGGACCTATCTAGTAAATCACTCTGCACAGAAAATCTAGTGAAATATAATCGACGATTTTACCACTTAAATCACTCAAAACTACTAGTATAGTATTTACCTTCACACAGACTTCTGAGACTATCTCCACCGAAATTTAAGAACTCTACTTAATACAAGTGATTCTAGAATCGTAGCTAGATGTCTTCTGAATCTGTGGTGGTACTGGATAAATTGAGTTGGAATGCTGGGGTTTATATATCTGAAATCAAAGGGAATATACACTATACATCGAAAACCAGACTCTCTGCCAGATTTAGCACCTGCGGGGAAATCTCTGCTCAAATTCTATTATCAAAAGGAGTCTACACACAATTACCGCTGCAAATTCGAGCACCGAGCGAACGGTCTCTCTTTAGATCAGGCGTAACGTAATTGACCAGACCGTGCGAGATTTCTTCGATCGTAAAATCACACTATTTACCCCTGCAGACGTGGTCATTGAACGAAATCGAGCAAAGCCCGTCCTTTGATCTGGCTATTCTCACCATGTTTAGTTACTTTCAAACGAACAGGTCAGGGGAAGGTAAATAGAAATTTCCTGCCCCTTTGTTCCAAAATTATCTGCTCTTAGATCGCTGTCTGATCTATTACCACGATTTTCAATCGCTGGCGTTAATAATTACAGCTCAACGTAGCTAATAGGTCTGTTCGTGAGCATACATCAAAGGAAATAGCGAACAGCAATAAAATCTGCGTGCTAAAATAGAAAAAGAGACAGATCTCTGAGTATAGGAGGGTTTTATGTTAACAAACGTGCGTAGGTGAAAGAAAGGTAAAAGAAAAGTGTAGATAATGAAATAGATATATGAAAGCTATTTTCATCATATGTCACAGTAGGGCATCTAAGAAATCAAGAAACAAGAGACAAATTTGCGGTCACAATATCCAACAAATTCCGAGTGCTCCAACAGCTGGAAGATGTAGAGAATACAGAAGACTATTGGCAGCAAATCAAAACGGTATGGAATGAGACGTGTGAAAAAATACTGGGGAAAAGGGAACGACAACAAAAAGCATGGATAACAACAGAAACCATCAATAAGATAAAAGACAGAAAAAACAAGAAAGTAGATTTAAACACAAGCAAAACCAGAAGTTCCAAAGCCAAGGCTCAAGAAGTGTACACAGAAGCAAACAAAGAAGTTAAAAGAAGTATCAAAAAGAGACAAGAGGAAGTATATTGAGGAATTGGCAAGAGAGGCAGAAGATGCTGCAGCCAAAGGAAATATGAGAGAACTGTATAACAACACAAAGAAGCTGACAGGGAAATACAAGCAAACAAGTTGCCTCATAAAAGACAAGAATGGAAAACTGCTCAGCAATATACAAGAGCAAATGAAGAGGTGGACAGAATATTTTGAGGACCTTCTCAATAGACCAGCTCCGCAAAACCCCACGGACATCCAGCCAGCAGAAGAAGAGCTACAAATTAACGGTGAAAGACCAACGAAGGAAGAAATAAAGAAAGCCATAAAGCTTCTAAGAGATGGAAAAGCGTCTGGGCCTGATGGCATTCCAGCAGAGACCATCAAAGCAGATATCGACACGGCTACAGAGATGTTAAATAAATTTCTTGGTAAAGTCTGGGAAAAGGAAGAGATACCAGCAGAATGGAAGGAAGGATATCTGGTTAAGTTGCCTAAGAAGGGAAATTTACAAGAGTGCACAAATTATAGAGGAATAATGTTACTATCAGTGCCAGGAAAAGTATTAAATAGGATTATCCTTGAGAGATTAAAAGAGTCCATAGACAAGCAAATGAGAGATGAACAAGCAGGTTTTCGACAAAACAGATCGTGTACAGACCAGATAGCCACTTTGAGAATAATAGTTGAACAAATTCGGGAGTGGAATTCACCATTATACATCGGATTTGTGGACTACGAAAAGGCATTTGACAGTGTAGATAGAGAATCCCTTTGGAAATTGATGAGGCATTATGGAGTTCCCCTGAAGATCATTTATTTAATAAAGAAAACATATGAAGACATGACATGCAGAGTTCTTCATGAAGGGCAGCTTACAGAACCATTTGGGATAAGAACAGGAGTGCGACAGGGATGCCTCTTGTCTCCATTTCTTTTCTTATTAGCAATAGACTGGGTTATGAGAACATCAACAACACACAACAGAAATGGAATCCATTGGACTCTGACTAAGCAGTTGGATGATCTGGATTTTGCTGATGACTTTGCTCTTCTGTTCCATAACCGTAATCAGATGCAGGACAAATTGAAAACACTCGATGAGAGGTCACAGCAATTGGGTCTGAAAATACACAGGGAAAAGACAAAGATAATGAGAATAAATGCAGGTAATAAAAACAGGGTTGAACTTGAAGAAGCACCAATACAAGATGTAGAATCGTACACATATCTTGGCAGCAATATAGACAAAGTTGGAGGGACAGACAGTGATATCAAAATAAGAATACAAAAAGCAAGGGGAGCTTTCATTGCATTGTGAAATGTATAGAGATCAAGAGAAATCGGATCCAACACGAAAATTAGAATCTTCAACTCAAATGTGAAGTCAGTCCTATTGTATGGCTCTGAGACATGGAGAACAACAAAGACAACAACCAAAAAGCTACAGACTTTCATAAATGGGTGCTTGCGTAGAATAGAGGGATTAAAATGGTATGACAAGGTTACCAACGTGGAACTGATGACAAGAACTAGACAAGTGCCAGTGGAACAAGAGATGAGAAGAAGACGATGGCGATGGATAGGATACACACTGAGGAAACCTGTTGATAGCATTACAAGGAGTCCTTGTTCTGGAACCCCCAGGGCAAGAGAGGCAGAGGTAGACCAAGAAGCACATGGAGAAGAGAGCTTGAAACAGAGATGAAAAGGATAAGGAGAACGTGGAAGGAACTTGAGATGATGGCACGTGACAGGAGGACTTGGCATGTGTTCGTTGAAGGCCTATGCTCCTTTGGGAGTGTAGGGTTATGAATGAAGTTACCGATGAAAGCCAAAGTCTATTCCGGCTCTCAAATTAAACCAATGGTAAACTCTTTAGAACTTTGTGGGTCGGGGTGTTAAATCCTTACTATACCCCGCGTGTTTTAAAATATCAGTTTTAAAATTTAAACTCGTGACCTCTTTCAAATATGGCAGGAATACTTCCGATTGTTTTTGTACAAACTCACAAACACATCGGTGAACTTATTTCCTGGCTAATACCTTCCGCCCATATTGTCTCCTCTGACAGGTTATCTGTAATATTGGTACAGTGATGGTCCAGCGGAAGCTTACTTACTTATTTAGTCGTTCCCCTTCTACCGTGAGGTGTAGAGATTTGGAAGAGAGAGCGCCAGACTATCCTATCGGTTGTCTTCCTCCTGGCCTGGTTCCATTCTAGTCCTCGGTCCTTCAAAGATTGTCTAATGTTGCCCTCCCAGCGGACTCTGGGTCGTCTTGGGGGTCTGGTTCACTGGCTCTTTGTTTCCCATGCGTTACGTGGTATCCGATCTACTCCCATTTTGCAGGCATGGCCAAACCATCGTTTGTCAATAACTCACTGCTAATTTCTTCAGGTTGGTACCTTCAATATGTCAGGTTCATTATCATATAAGATAAACCAACAGTCTTGGCCAGTTGGAAATCTGACAATGCTCAGTTAGTTTACGCTCAGTTATTTTACGCTCAGTTAGTTTACTCTCAGTTTATGCTCAGTTAGTTTACACTCAGTTATTTTACTCTTAGCTAGTATACTCTCAGTTAGTTTATTCTCAGTTAGTTTACGGTCGGTTAGTTTACGAACTCAGACAGTACGAATCAGTATCATCGCTTCTCAGTTATTACAGAAAGTCTCCGAAGTTAACTTATAAATAAAAAAATATGTTTGTTTCTGTTGCTTAACTCTGACATTATTTTGTTCTTCTCTATGCAGAATCAAACCAGAAATAAACAGATATGTATCTAGGTTTTCAGGAAACAACCAAGTTTTTAATATCTTCACACTTAAACAATGATCTTTCTTCAACTATCATCCCTGGTGACGTAGGCGATCATGTTTCTCCACAATTGTCTCCAGTAATATATTTACCAATTCTGTTGTTGACTTCCATGATGTCAAACTGTCCAGTAACTTCTTTCTTTGTCGTTTATCTCTTTTTCCTTCAATCTTTCCTGTTATTACCAGCTTTCGTTTTCTGCCAACATGCTCAAAGAAATGGACTACTTCCTTCTAACATGAGGAAAAAGTTTCCTCTGCACATTGGTCTCTTTCAGGACAACCTCATTACTATTTTTTAGCTGTCCTTGGTATTTTTCACACTCTTCTATACGGCCTCTAGTGTGTTTCCTACTTGTTTACAATGATACTTTATGTGAATGTATTCTTGGCATAGACACTGGGCTATTTATTATCAATGTGTGAGATACGACAGAAGCAATACCTCTAGTAATTTAAGGACTTCTCGGTCAACAAGAATCCAACGATAGCTTTTGTAATACCGCCTTCCCCGCTTATCTTTCTAAGAGGATTATTTTCTCTTGCGGTATGAAGCGGCTTAACTTCTTCCTAGACTCTGAAGAATTTACGTCTTCTAAGTTCAGACTTGCTAATAATAAATTGTGAACTTCTCTCATATGTTACTAAAATTTGACGTGTACTATTTTGCCTTGAACACACCTGAACATTTCAAAATGTCTACATACTGCCACTCTATCCACTCGTCCCTACAGTCCTCCTCTTGACTTTATCTCGTGAACATCTAGTTTCTGCTTTTTTTCGCTATTTTTTTATTCCTCTTTTTTAATATCATTAGTGTAATTATGCTCTTTTTCTGAATCCCACAACCTATTTATTGATGGGCACGAATGTAAAAAGGTAAAAATGCATACCATAAGAAAAAATAAAAGATTTTCTTTCCTACATTCATTTATGCTGTATCTGTCTTTTATTCTGGAGCTCTGCGTGAAATGTTCTTTCTTCCATGTGTGTTTGTTTTTTTAAAAGAATAAACATCCCGTTGATGGGTTATAGTTAGCATATATATATTGTGGTTAATTCACGATTGTAATTTTGATTTCCTATATAAAACATATGGTATCATCTCCTCACTCCACTCGAGTCCAAATAGAATAAATAAACCTGTAAAATTGTGTGAATGTATATGTGTGAGCTCTCACAGTTCCAAAAAATACAATAATAATAAATATTAGAAAACTAATAAAACACGAAAAAACGAACAAACAAACAAACAAACAAAGAAAACAGCCACTCACAACTGCCATGTTGTTAACATGGGGGAGAAGGATGGGAAATCTCGGGGTGTCCGGGATGACACCCAATCCACCAATCATCTGCCATCATCAACAAGCATTACGAGATCCCCTCCAAAGTCTCACTTTCCCGTCACACCATCACTGATCTTTATATATTAATTTGTGTTCGTGTTATATACTGTTTTACTATATTGTGGAATTATCTAGTTCTGTCTACTCTCAACACCTGTTCCACAGTTATGGATGAAACACATGACGGAAAATAATCTAATATTGGTTTTCTCGGTTGTTCATGCTTCCTGCACACACACACGCACGCACAAACGCGCACACACACACACACACACACATACACACACACACACACACACACACACACACACACACACATTCTCTTCCACTCATAAATGTCGGTACGTTTTATTTCAGATGTTATGGAAAAACTTTCTACGAAATTATCGCAGCAACAGAGCTCCCCTGTACTTGAACCTGCACTCTCCCTGGCTTAACACGCAGTTCCAGCTGGACGCCATGGACGAATTCATAGAGAAGATGGTTTCCATGGATGACGTGTATTTAGTTACAGTGACGCAAGCGTTGCAGTGGCAAATGAATCCTGTACCACTTGACGAGCTTCAGAGTTTCAAAAACTGGCAGTGTCCAAACTTCGAACCAAATATAGAAGATAAAAAACTGTGTCAGTTCACCTACAAACACAAAACGGCACCAGGAGCGAGTAATGGTACAGAAGTATATGAAAATGTGTCGTACACCTCAAGTCCGAACCCAAGCACGGACAGGACAGAAACAATGAAAAAGCCAGAAACTGTAGATCACAAGACAACCCAAACAAACAATCCTCAACAAAGCACCGATAAAACGCCTCGTCGGTTTAGCAGTAAAAACAAACCTCACGACGACAAACACAGCGACAAGCACGAAAATGCTCACAGCTCACATGAAGACAACGAGAAGAGCAGCATCCACCATCACCATCATCACAAAACCCACAAACCGTGGTTTTTAAAAGCCAGCGCAGCCACCTCAACGCCTTGTATCTCTTTGTTATGTTTGATGTTTATTTCTATTAAGGTTTTAATACATAAAAGTAGTTAGTGTATCATAGACCCAACAGAAGCGTGCATGTGAAGGTAAATATCGAAAAGTTAAAATAGGCTTTCTTGGCACTGAGCCGACGACCAAAACAGATGTCAATGGTGGAAGGACACTGTGGCAGTACCGAAGTGTGGCGGACAAAGATGAACAAATTGACAATGAGAGGAGCTGAATAAATACGTGTGATCACTGACCTACAAACCCTAGGTATAAAAGTACAATGATCGATTGTTTGAAATACCGTCTTCTTTAACTCGAGTGATTGATATGTAGTTTTACTGTTACTCTTATGATTAAATGTGGTTAATCAATTAATTTTCATATTGCACTGTAACCCTAGTATTGCAAAGTTTAAACTTTTTTATGGTTTCAATAAATTATCATTGCTATCCTTTTTCCAAGTGGTTTAAAGTGGCGTTACCATTATTGTATAATTCTTCCCTTTGTTTTAAATAAACACTGCTGTCTGTACCTGTATTATCACCATTTCCCTTTTCGCTCCCTATGGAGAATGAAGCCAGGACTGCAGCTGGCCCCCCTTATAGGACGTCTGCATCAAATGCATACATATGTTCTTACCGCGGTGGCAATTTTTTATTATGATGAGATTGCCGGTCTCATAAGCAACCTCACAATAGTTACCTCATACGACATGTACCTAAGGGGGCGATAATCTTATTCTGTCTTTGTCACCCCAGACCCCAGGGAACTACGCGTGGAATTGCATAATAATAATAATCGTGATCACCCTACATCAGAGGTACATAACTTCAATCCAATCTGCAAGTCTGAATGGAAGAGCTAGAGAAGACAGGGGTGATCACCCTAAATCAGAGGTACATAACTTCAATCCAATCTGCAAGTCTGAATGGAAGAGCTAGAGAAGACAGGGGTGATCACCAGCAGCTCCAAAACAAAAACCACTATGATATCACGAGAGGGAAGAAGGCATTAGATTATGCTAGGAGAACAGGCCCTGGAACAGATCAACCACTTTAAATACCTTAGAGGTGTCAGAGACTAGAAATTATGCATCAAAGAAAAGTTGACTACCCGAAGAGCAGCAGCTGGGAGACTTTTTTAGGCCATAAAATCGAGGATTCCTTAGTAAAAGAGAAGTTGGCAAGAAATCGAAGATGGCTGCATGCAGCTCCACGTATGTTCCAGTCCTGACCTATGGATGCGAGTCATGGGCAATGACTACAACCCACAAAAGCCAGCTCCAGACCTCAGAAATGAGGTATTTGTGACAGGTGGTTGTAGAAACAAGGAGAGACATGGTCCTTAACTAGACGATACGGCAAGGCGTCAAAACCCAGCCCCTGCAGACCAAAGTAGAACAGTTCCAACTACGATGGTTTGGTCATGTCTGCAGAAATTGAGACGACTGGTTACCACGACCAGTATGAGAAACTAGGAGCCAGGGATCCAGACCTCCAAGACGACCCAGAGTCCGCTGGGAGAACAACATTAGACAATCTCTGAAGGACCGAGGACTAGATTGGAACCAGGCCAGGAGGAAGACAGCTGATAGGATATTATGGCGCTCTCTCTGGCTAACCTCTACACCTCAGGGTAGAAAAGGAACGACAAAGTAATTAAGAGATTACCCTGTACAGTTCCCGAAGGTCTCTGATGAGACAATGAGATAATAGAACTACAGATCCCTCAGACATGTCATATACTCACTAGCAAAAGAAACATGTCAGGTATAGAACCAAAAATTGTTCGAGGTCATTGCGTAAAAGATGGTAAAATACGCATGGGCAGGTTGCCAGGAAGTACGAGCAATTAGTGCACTGAGTACAAGTCGTGATAACAACCGGTGCATGCAGTATGTGCGACACGTGCAATATTCGTTGTTCGAGTACCACGAGCCCCACGTATGTGATGTGTGAGTTTTAACGACTGATTCCTCTGCTTTGGCAATCGCACTTACCAGAAAACAGCATTTAGTGTTGACTGTACCTAAATTTCACCATGCCACGATTGTCTGAAGCACAGCATAACCAAGCCATGAGACAACTGGTTGAGGGATCGTCCGTTAGTGACGCTGCCCGCTGCTTCGGTGTATCTTCTTCTTACTTGATCCATAGCCGCCAACCGTCAAAGCAGTCAGTGGCCATCACGCCTGGTAGCGTCTTGTAGGGCAGCAACAAAATGATTCGACTTTGCTCGGTCGGCGGCCAACCTTCGTACAGTGCCCCAACTCTGGTTCATTCTTTGCATCTCGGCCTCCACAGTCCTCCGCCAAGTTGTTTTTGGTCGGCCTCTCTTTCGCTTTCCCTCGGGGGTCCATAGCATGGCTGTTCTTATGATGGTATCAGGGTCCCTTCTGAGGACGTGGCCAACCCAACTCCAGCATCTGCCAGCTATGATGGTGTGCATGTCCTCCTGGTGTATGCTTCGGTGTATGCCGAGATACAAATAGGAACTTGCACATACGATAGCCCACCACAGGGACGACTCAAGACAGGCCCATAAGTGGTAGACCAAGGATAACAACAGTGGCTGAAGACAGTTACATACGGACCGTACATCTGCGCAACCACTTTCAACATGCTCGGACAACAGCATGTACGTTCCTAGGCTTCAGGACTATAAGTAACGACGGTCCTCAGACGCCATTGAGGAGCAAACTTAAGTGTTTATAGAACAGCACAACGGTCGTGCCTGCTTTCGTGACACATCGCAGAAAGATACCAGTGGGTCAGGCAGCACCTCAGATGGACTAACAATCTGTGGCGTGCTGTCGCATGGTCGGATGAATCCAGGTTTCTTCTTAAACGGCAGGATAGCAGGATCCGGGGTATATCACATGAGGGGTGAAAGATATTCTTTTTACTGCATTCAGGAGGCAACCATTTTCGGCAGAGGAAGCGTTATGGTTGTTTTATTACCGCTGAGCACAGAACCAATCTTGTCAGAATTGAAGGAACCCTCACCGTCAATCGCTACATACGTGACGTACTGCAGCCGTACGCTCTGCCATTCCTTCACCAACATGAACCGGGCTTAATTTACATGCAGGACAATGCCTCGGCTCGCAGAGCAGTAGCAGCCATAGACTACCTGAATGCAGTTAATGTGAACATCGTCGACCCTTGGCCAGCTGTATCCTTTGACTTAAATCGCTTTGAACATCTCCGGGACCATGTGGATAGAAAAGTGCCTACCCTCCATTATCAGCCAGAGACCTTGGACCAGTTGTATACAGCACTTACTGAGGCATTGAACAACATCCCAGAAGAACAGATTAGACATTTAGAACTCTCCATGAGTCGCCGACGCAGTACAGTGGTACAAGTCACGTGGTGGTCACATTCGTTACTGAGTTTGTGACTTTTGTTTTGGACACCACGCTTCTTTAAGGTGCGACCACGTGACACTCGATTACTACATTTTTGTTTTGTAACCTAATTTCTTTCGGAACATAAATCTCTTATCGAACTGCCATGTTTGCTTTATCAATTTCTTCATGCACATTTATTGAGAACAAAATACAAGGTGTGACAGGTTTTGTTTGTTAGACAGTATACAATTTTACGATGTGTTTATCACTTCATCATATTTAATATACTGCATACCTCCTATGAATGAACTAATACAGAGAGTGGATGGTTCGATATAGCCGAATATCTGGTACTTCCAAATTATGTATGCCACACACACACACATACACACACACACACGCACACACACGCACGCACGCACGCACGCACAAGCACGCGCGCACACACACACACACACACACATATATATATATATATATATATATATATATATATATATATATATATATATATATATATATATATATATATTAATATATATATATATATATATATATATATATATATATATATATATATATATATATATCACAGTATCCAACAAATACCAAATACTCCAAGAGCTGGAAGATGAAGCAGGTACTGAAGACCACTGGCAACAAGTAAAAAATATATGGAACGAGACATGTGAAGAAGTACTGAGAAAAAGAGAACATCAGCACAAAGCATGGATAACAACAGAAACCATTAGCAAGATAGAAGACAGGAAAAACAAGAAAGCAAATTTAAACAGAAGCAAAACCAGAAGCTATAAAAACCAAGGCTAATGAAGTGCACATAGAAGCAAACAAGGAAGTAAGAAGAAACATCAAAAGAGAAAAGAGGAAGTATATTGAAGAGATGGCAAGGGAAGCAGAGGAAGCTGCAGCCAAAAGAAATATGAGGGACCTGTACAACAACATTAAGAAGCTAACAGGGAAATATAAGCAAGCAAGTGCCCTCATAAAAGATAAGAATGGAAAATTGCTTAGTAATGTACAAAAACAAATGAAGAGATGGACAGAACATTTTGAGGGACTTCTCAAGAGACCAGCTCCAACTAGTCCCCCAGACATCCAGCCAGCCGAAGAGGAGCTACAAATCAGCTGTGATCGTCCAAGTAGAGAAGAAATAAAGAAAGCCATAAAGCTTCTGATAGATGGAAAAGCAGCTGGTCCAGTTGGCATTCCAGCAGAGGCCATCAAAACAGATATTGATACCTCTACAGAGATATTATACAAACTACTTGGCAAAGTTTGGGAGAGAACGAACGAACGAACGAACGAACGAACTTTATTTTCAAAGGGTTGAGAATTGGGCACGCAGGCCCGTCTAACATTCTGCCCTTCCTTTCGCTCACCTTTCATACCGTATCCTTTCAATAGCACATGTATTTTTAGCATTATTTAAGCATACAACATTATCGAGGTAAAATAATAACATACATTTGTAACATCCAGACATAATCAAATTTAAGGGGGGGGGGAAGGGGGGGGGGGAATTATTAATTAAAATACATTAACAAAAATTAATACCTTAAAAAAAAAATTTTTTTTTTAATTTACAAAAAACTAACAAACACAATCTAAACCATTCATACAGTAAATAAGACATAGTTTGAAACGTAATCAGATAATGGTGGCATATAATAAGAACTCGTGACATTTTGGAAATCTGCTGAATTAGCTGGGACTTCATGTGTTGTCAGCGGATGCGGAAAATGTTCTCACAGGTGAGCAACTTTGAGTCCCAAGCAGATACTGCCACATGGAGTGAATTGTCGACGCCTCCACTACACGAGATCCAGTTTTATGACCTATGCTCCTTTGGGAGGTAAAGGGTATTGACTGATAGATGAGAATCGTACATATAGGCCCGTCTTGCATTTTGCCCTTCCTCTTACTCATCTTTATTGCTAGGTATCCAGACATTCTCCAACATGCTTAAGGTATTAGTTCAACGGCGATGCAACATTATAAGTAGTATAAAAGCATACATTTACAGTATCTGATTACAATTAAGAAGTAAGGTATATTAAAATGAAAAACTAGATCATCAGACCCTCCATACAGTATATTTAGAAGAGGAAATACCAGCAGAATAGAAGGAAGGTTATCTGGTCAAGTTGCCTAAGAAGGGAAATTTACAAGAGTGCACACATTATAGAGGAAGAATGTTACTATCAGTGCCATGAAAAGTATTAAACAGAATCATCCTTGAGAGATTATAAGAGTCCATAGACAAGCAACTGAGAGATGAACAAGCAGGTTTTCGACAAAACAGATCCTGTACAGACCAGACAGCGAGAAAAATAGTTGAACAAAGCCTGGAATGGAATGCACCGCTATACATCGGATTCGTGGACTATGAAAAGGCATTTGATAGTGTAGACAGATAATCACTTTGGAAATTGATGAGGCATTATGGAGTTCCCATGAAGATCATTAACTTAATAAGGAAGACCTATGAAGACATGACATGCAGAGTTCTTCATGAAGGACAACTTAGGATTACTAAACAGCTTGAGTCCTATTGTATGGTTCTGAAACATGGAGAACAAAAAAAAAAAAAAAAACGCAAGAGACTTTTATAAACGGGTGCTTGCGCAGAATAGAAGGACTGAAATGGTATGACAAAGTCACAAATGTGGAACGGATGACAAGAACCAGACAAATGCCAGTGGAACAAGAGCTGAGAAAAAGACGCTGGCGATGGATAGGACACAGATTGAGGAAACCTGTTGATAGCATTACAAGGCAGTCCTTGTTCTGGGACCCACAGGGAAAGAGAGGCAGAGGTAGACCAAAAAACACATGGAAAAGAGAACTGGATACAGAGGTGAAAATGATGAGGAAAACATGGAAAGAACTTGAGCGGATGGCCAAGGACAGGAAGACTTGGCATGTGTTTGTTGAAGGCCTATGCTCCTTGGGGAGCTAAAAGGTATTGATTGATATATATATATATATATATATATATATATATATATATATATATATATATATATATAAGGATATATATATATATATATATATATATATATATATATATATATATATATATATATATATATATAAAATCTCCATACATAAATCCTAAATCCATACATAAGAGGTCCGTTCATAAGAGGTTTTGCAGTCTCTGGATCAACCTTACAAACCCATCCCCGCGTCTTTTTTATTTTCAAGTCTTGCCAAACAAAACAAACTTTGGTTTTAAATGAGTCGGTTTACTCTAACAGACGTTTCTATATAATAAACTGATTCAAGTCCTTGATTCACGTATAGTAACAAGCAATGCACTAACATTCGGTTTGGTCGTCAAATAAACATTGAACACAAATATATAACTTAAAAAAAAAAATCATTTAGTCTGCATTCAGGTGGAGTATACAGTGTGTGCATGACTGTGGATTACACTGTTCTACAGTGGAATATAATATACCGTGGTATATTCTGTTGTATTTGAGTTGAATGATTCAGAAATATATTTCTGATGTATAAGAAAGTAAGTTGGTATTTATTTGTTTATAATGATTTCGCTTATAATTATATTAATCCTATTGTAAATGTGCCTGAGATCATAATGACATTAATAGACAGAAGAAAGGTTGTTCGTATAATCGCAACATACGCTGCACCTCTTCTTCTTTAAGTGCCATAACATCTGGCACAGGCACCCACGTATCTTCACAACTTCTTGCCTCTAATTCTGGTTTATCCAGTCTTGTGTTTAGTTTTCTTCTATGCCATGATGTTAACTTGTTCAGTATTTTCTCTCTTTGTTGTCTGTGTATATTTTCTGTATTAAGTTTGTCTGATTTCTTCTGATGTTTCTAATCAATTTCCTTTGCACACTTGCCTCTACAAAAATATTCGAATTCTTCGAGGAGACAAAAATAGAAGAGGACTACTAATCCCCCAGGCATGTCGTAAAAGATAACTAATATGAGATTGCGCATGGGGCTGGGAACCTCATCATAAAAGACTAATTACTACAGAAACCACCCGTGCAAGAGTTTGTAGTTTGGTGTAAGATTTCTCGAGAAAATTCTGCAGTGACACCACAACCCTCCATAGGGAGTGAACAAGTAGATGAAGAAGAACAACAACAAGAAATTACGTATTTCATAATAATGACCATATTACCCAACATTTCAGAAGTTTTGTTGTACTGAATAATTAAGATAGTTTTTATCTCCCAGTGAAAAAGATCAATTTATTTTTTTAATATTAGCGGTATGAATCTTCAAGCTGGAAGTGTCTTGAAAAATAAAATTGACATTATGCCTATGCCCAGGCATCAGAAAACATACGTCAGAAAGCCATGGACTATAAAGGTTAAGAAGAAAGGCGGCGGAAGAAGAAGAAAAAAAGGAAGAGGAAAGAAAAGTTTAAAAAAAAATCTTAAGTTAAATACAAAGATGGTTTTAAAATTATTTCTTTTTAGTTCAAGAACAGCTGCAACATCACATAAATTACCGGCATTTAAATAAGAGCAACAGCTGATATGTGAAAGTTCACAACATAGAACATCGGCTAAACATGTTGATATTAACAACAACTGACCCGAAACATCAATAACAACAGCTAGCACTAAATATCGTTAAAACATATGATAATCATCTTGCCTATCCCAACAGCGCACATTAATATCGTCATTGCGTAACTAGTAAATATTATATTATAAATATTAGAACACTATTAATTGTCATTGTATGTACATTTGTTTTCACATAATTGTAATGAGATCTTTATTCATTTATTCTCACATTTTTTCTTTGTTGTCATTTCTTAATTTTATTTTTATTGCCATTTCTCTTGTATTTTTAGTAAGGGACATAAATACTTGTACATGTTACTCTTAGTACACTAGGTTAATTCCCTTAATTGTATTATTGTCTCGCAAAGTATTAGGGACTCACTCATTTTTATTTCATTTTATTTATCAAACATGCATTTTAATATTTTTTTGGGGCACTTCGAGTTAGACTATAAATGTCTTTGCCATTTTTTTGTAACTTTTCGCTCATTCACATCACTGTTGACTGATTTTCATCTGATTTTCATCTCACTTTCATTAATTTTTTTTCTTTTCACTATGTTGTACTTATGCTTGACTTAGACTTGACTTAGACTATATATTGTAGACATGTTAATTTGTTTTGGTAGCTCCAAATCGTTTTTTTCCCCTGGGGGAAAGGGTAATAGTGTTACGTGATGCCTTTGTACACAGGCGTATGCCCATTATTTTCGGAGATACAGCTGTATGCATTGACAATTTAGCATGATAATACACGCTTAGTGAACTGCGCAGCCTTTATTAATAATATGACGTAATTGTAACTATGCGACGTAAGCATCGTCTGCTGTTAAAGGTCAACCGTTACTTCTCTTGGCCTTTCTCTAATGTTCGTCGATCTGAGAGGACGTTTTATGCAAATTCTCCCAATTGGTGGAGAAAGACATTCGCGTTGTCAGTATGATCGCTGTTACTAATCTACAACATCAGTCTAAGTCCTTAAAAGCTGAAACTCCACCTTAACACTCTCTGTACTATTAACCTTTTCATTTAAATGTAAAGTAACTATAAAAGCTATTCGATTTAAATGTAAAGACAGTTTTCTGTCGAGGGATTAAAGTTAATTCTCATCGAGGGTAAATTCTGAGTAAATGGCATGGTAGAATATGAGAAAGGGGTCACATAAGTATATGTCAGGAAACGCAATACTCAGGAGAGCGTTTCGTTTCTATTCTTTTACCATGGTTGTTGGTGGTGGTACCAGTTGAAGGGTACTATCTCTGAAACAAGAAGAGAACAGTGGCCTGAGCTTTAAGACGAGAGACCAACTTTGTAGACTCTCCCTGACACTCCCTGAACGAGCTGCACCCTACATCCTTGACCAGTGACGAGCGTTATCAGTGATCATTCCATCAAGAACCAACCCAGCGGGAGCAGAAACAACCACTGGCAGCTAACTGCAATATATAAGCTGCCAAAGTGAACTTTTTTCATAGAACCTCCTATCAATCAATGATGAACATTTTCTTTTAAACTATTCAATTATTTTCAAACTGTTAAAACTTAAGTGATTATTAAATTTAGTTATTTGTAATTTTGCAAATTTAACTTCGGTTTAAAAATTTTAAATTTACTAAATACACTCTAAACAGAGCTATACCAAAATAATAAGAATTCCACTGAGTAAATCAGAGGTGGGGGCTTAAACGAGCTAAGATTAATCATTGCTTAATTCTTCACAAACGTTGTCGGTAGATTCTAGAATTAACGTGCTCAGCCAATGCAGCATTGTTTTCGCTTATCTGAATATGTGGTGAAAACTTCATTAAGTTAGAAGCGTCATTACCCTTCTATTTACAAATCTGCCAAGAGTAATCTTGTGAGAAGGCAGACACCTTTGAAGCTCATACTAGATACTCTTGAGTTTTGGTCATTGTTGGACCACTACTGCAAAGCAGGGGATGCAATACCGTCACAGCATTAAACATACAAAACCAAACACAAAATAATAAAAAAAAAATTGATATGAAAAACAACTTTTTGTTTTACATTGTAAAGTGAGATGTATTAAAAACCAAGGAAAAGGGACACTCAATATGCACTATAGCCACGTCTAAACGCGATAGCATCACATACCAGAATTTGGAGCCTAGAAAATATGCACTATAGACACGTCTAATCGCGATAACAACACACACCAGAATTTGGAGCCTAGAAAATATGCACTATAGACACGTTTAAACGCGATAACATCACACGCCAGAATTTGGAGCCTAGAAAATATGCACTATAGTGTGACAGAAGTTTGTAAATACATTACATAATATCTACACGTTTTGCTTCCACCTGTTTTCCACCTTTTCTTGCTTATTAGTTTTGTAAATGCAGAACCTTTGTACTTTATATCTGTCTCACTCACAATTTAACCACGCCTATTTTTTTTCTTATCTCTATTGTCTTACAGGCTCTAGGAATGTTTAAAATCAGACCGTTTCACGTGTAGAGAGAGGGGACGGGTCGTATATTTGTAGAATCAAGAGCGATAATTCAAAAGTTGTACCTTTTGATAGATGCACGTAGAAAGAGGGAAGGGGAAGATAAGCTAATGAAGAAAATCAAGGTCGATAAGTTAAGACGTACTTTCGGTAGACATTGGTCAAGGGGAGATAATCAATCTCAGTTACGCCGCCCCCCCCCTTCCCTCACATCCGTTCGTTCGTGAAGGTAAATTAAGCTACGGAACGACGAGATCAAAGAGACGACTTGCCCGTGGGACCACGTCTACGGGCGGCTTAAGTGACAAAATAGACTTTGATTCAAAATCTAACCGCAGAAATTCCCAAAGTGTCTCACACTGGTCAGCGACTTTTTGTCTATTTAATATATATATATTCCAGCTTTGAAACTTAGATTATTCAGTACCCACAGAAGTTTTGGAACATCAAGCTGCGATTTCTAGATCCACTATATCATTGGAATTACTTAGTTTTTCGTTGGAGTTGCTTTTAATTTCTGTGCTGCGGTAAATATTATACTAAGATTTTTCTGTGTTGAGTGATTTAATTTTTAAAGTCCGTCATTTATATTTCACTAGGATTTATAGTGTGTTAAGTGACTAGCGAATTAAAATAATTTATAGCTAAATTGTTCCGGCTGTAGCGTTGATTAATTAATTGCTAGTAACCAGTAATAAATACTTGGTCAACTAGTAAATGCACTATTTACTATGAGTACTGACGAAATAAATATTTATTTCTAATTCATTTTGAGTCATTTGGTAAATGACTAGCGCTTAATTCACGGGTTTTTTTTTTAACGATAAGATAAGCTGTACACGTGTAGTTCTATTCAAAGTTAAATAACCGAGTGGATAATAACTTATAATTCTGCGCGGGTTAATTTTAGGACAGAATAGTGGTGTGGTGGTTATTGTGATTATATGGTTATTTTTTCTTCCTATATTCAGTACGGGTCACAAACCCAAAATCTACCAGCGGCCTTAATCTGTGAAAAAGTCTAATCTGAGAATAACGAATCTAAGTCCTACAGTACAAAAAGAACATTCTTTTATAACTATCGGGTCTTCAAGGTGGACCGGTCTGGCTTCTTGTTTACACCCAGAAAGAGACAGAGTACCAACCCAAAGAATATTAAGAATAAATTGTAACTGGGCCTAGAGCTATCCAGACTTCTTTTTCCCAATTTTTATACATTCAGCCCGTTGTGGCGAAATAATCAAACATTGACATTTTCCGACTATCGAACATTTGTGGTGTGACGAGGATTCTTGATCCTGAGAGATTTTAATACCTGACATTTCCGTCTAGTATCAAATTTATCAGCTACTGACACTGTGACCATTAAATCTCTTAAGTAATTTCCTACCTGGACTCATTGATATGTCATAAACAGAATCCTACTAACAGTAACGAAGCAAGCGTTTCCCAATAAGAGAATTAATCAGTCTTGGAGAAACTGGGGCTGGATTCGCCAAATAACCCAACCTTGGATTTGTGGATGTATCATGGAGATATGTTCCAGATGTGGTGAAAACACTTTTTTGGTAAGTGAGAATGAAATGTGATCACATGTTTGTCAGAGCGAGAGAAAGAAGGAATGAATAATTCTTAAATTTGTATAACTAATATACTCACTTTGTTGTGCCTTTCTTATGTTTTGCTAATACTGTTCATTTCAGAATAGATTAACTGAGAAACTCTGTTCTTTACAAATTAGGCAAATTCTAGACCATAGCGCAAATCTTTTTGACCTTTTTGGGGTTAAATAACTTCTTCTAACGGGATCTTGCCTCAACACGGCGGGGGGGGGGGGGGGGGGGGGGGGGGGGGGGGGGGGGGGGGGATTACACTTATGGGTCTATTCCTTATTAATTCTGTAACCTATGATTTTTATGTTTTGATATTTTGATAAATGTTGTGAAGTTCTTAATGATAAATAAAATTAACATAAAACTTATTAACCGTGTCGGTCAGCTTGTCCCAATATCCCTACTCCATCTAATATAGTTTTCACGTTTGTGCATCTAATTGTCGTCACTTATCTGTGTGTGTGGGTGTATGTGAGTGGTTGATATATATTAATATATCTAGAACGTAGACTGTCTGATCAACAAATTTCTGTTGTAGAGATAGGCTGGACTAGAGTATCTTCTCAAATCCAGGGACAAACTCTACCTGTCACCATTTCACTCGTGAAATCTATTTTCTGTACCTTATCTCTCACTGAGTTATCACATGTTCTAGTTCTATTTAGACGGGACCAAAATCGATCATAAATACCTATCAAAAATCTACGACATATAGACACGTCTAAACGCGATAACATCACACGCCATAATTTGGAGCCTAGAAAATATGCACTTTAGACACGTCTAAACGCAATAACTTCACACGCCAGAATTTGAAGCCTAGAAAATATGCACTATAGACACGTCTAAACGCGATAACATCACACGCCAGAATTTGGAGCCTAGAAAATATGCACTATAGACACATCTAAACGCGATAACATCACAGACCAGAATTTGGAGCCTAGAAAATACAATAACTAAATTTGTACTGTACAAAATAACAAGAGCATCAATTGGCAGCGTAGTTACAGCTATAACCTCTCGCGGCTAAGGTAGCAAATTCAAAATATGGTGGCGCCACGCTCCAGTTTACAGAGCTGTAAATGTGTACCTAACTCAGCTCTTGAGTTAGGGAAGGAAAATACAGTCATGAAGGGAATTGATCACCCCACCTCTCGAAGCTGACCTTGTATAGGGAAGCTTCTAACATTTCACTTTCCCACGGCAATATCTGCTATGGAGCTACATTTTCCTGTTATAGAATAACAAACACTATATCCCCAGGTTATAACCCCCTTTTATAGAATAACAAACACTATATCCCCAGGTTATAACCCCCTTTTATAGAATAACAAACACTATATCCCCAGGTTATAACCCACGGAAGAATTGAATCGAGTATTGCATACGTACAAGAGAAATGCATCTTAATTCTTGTGCCTAGGGAAAAGAAACAAACAATCGAAAGATTAGTAAATTAAATTCATCAACAAATGTCATGAAAACATCAACAACTAACATGCTAACATCGTCAAAAGCTAGTACATGGTTATCTAAATCAGTTAACACCAGAACATACATTTGGACAGCATGTACTCGTGTTGGAAATAACAACATTGTTAAGTTATTTTATATTCATAGAGGGGGTGTTAAATGTTTGAGATCCTCACATGTGAGTCTAGTATTTTGTAGACGCACATTTGAGCGCATCTAAGTTAATTGTAGGTTCATTGTATTATTTTCGTACGACCGTGCACCATTCTTAAACGGGTATGGCACGTTTTGTCGCGGTGATCTGTTGCTATCCAGCAAATGTACTTGAGGCAGATCCCAATATCCTCCGTCTTGTATAGACGTGAATTTTTCGTGTGCTTATCCTTAGTTCAGGAAAGACACGGTCATAAAGTAATTATAATCATCTATAAGATGAAGATGTCGTTCTTGATGAGAAAATATCAAGACTTGCTTGATTTGAATATTTAGCAAGAAAAACGGCTTATTTTTGTAAGTATCTTGCCTCCGATACTTCGTCTCCTGTAAACGTTATGGCAGAGCTTCAATTTGACCAGATATGTCAAATTGCTAGTGCGCCCCCTCTAACGCTAGGAGCTGATTGAAGTGTAAAGGAATATATAACTACGTAAAGAATATGAACGGTCAATTCGACAGAACCATGTATACTACCAAGCCGTTAAACTTGACGTCGTAACGGCGAGTGCTGTCAATCAACGTCCATGTTGATAATTATATATACCAATGTATATACTGTCAGAACCATATCGATGAACTGTACTTGCACATGATGTCAACGTCTTTTTCTGTAATAAATCGTATCGTCATTCACGTTCAACAATGGGTCCAGTATGCCTTACTTACCAATTGGTCAGTCTTATGACCCAATCGTTACCGTTACGTTTGTCTTGTCATCATTATCCACAACGAAGCGACGGCCCACAACAACATTCGCACCATAAGTCACCAATATCAGAAACGCATCGGTAACTGTCGTGGTTGAGTTAAAGTGTAAGAGTATTTGTCGAGTTGGACAATAGTAGTGAAATCGACAATGATAGTGAACTGACAAAGTTATAGATTACACATAGATAAGGTGTAAATAGTAGGTGGACTTGAGACCAACCTGGAAGAAGATTTATTAAAAGTTATCTCTCTCTCCAAGCCTCAACACACTTATATAGTCTAAGCACCGCCTGCTCTCCCTCTTTTCTCTGGTTATACACAGAGACTATAGTAAAGAGCTTGTAATATTAATTATGGATGAAAAAGTCGTGAACAGCGCATTAATAAATGAGTAAAATTTATTAAAGAAGAAATGTATGAAAATAATGCATATCAGTACAAACAACATAAAAATTACATCAATAATCACAAATATGCAAATACACACCAACGAACACACAGACCACCAACATAAAACCTGTAGAACACCGAGAAATAAATAAACCGAGTTTCCGTCCGTCCGCTTTCGTGGGACCAAATGCAATAGCTCCAGTAAGTGTCTTCACGTGTAGATATCGTCCATAGGTGATGGAAATAACATAAATAAATCCACTGCAGGCGCTATCGTTGGTGACACCCTAATGGCGCGATGGACTGAGAAGACTCTGTCTATCTCCGGCTGACCGCTCATAAGTGCGGGGTTTTAAATAACCAGAAACACACACAAGACGATGTGACTTGAGGACAAATGGTCCATTTGCGCTATTATCCGGCGCACGAATTTTGCTTGCGTACTTGGTAGGAAATCCGGTTTAGGCTGGCTTGAACTGTGGTTTGACTGAATGCTCCGTTTTAGCACACAAAGTCTGGTGATTTAAATTCTGCTATAGACGCTGGGCTGCTAGATATGATGGAAGCCGCAATGCTCTGACTGGCGATCAATAGGCGAGTAGGAAACTACTACCGCTACATACGATTTTTCAGAGTTGCTATGGCTCGTTACACAGTGCGTGAGCTTATTTCCCGTTAGAGGGAATGGCGTTGACAAAGGGTTTTGTTTCAGACGATTCGTGATGCTAGGTGTTTTCAGAAACCCTCTAGATCGAAGAGAATATGACGTTCTTCGCCTGACTGGAGTCTTGTTCTAGCAATTCGGTATCCCTGAAAACTGAGATACAAACGAAACGACTATTACATCAAGCAAACAATAAAATTACAATAACGTTATAATAAACAGTTATGCTCCACTACTGGATCTATAATTTATGGTTGTCATTGCTGTGATAGTCTCCCTCCTGTTACTTCCGCTCTATCAATTATCAGCATGCGCCCGCATAGGCTAATACATTTTGTACATACATGTACCTGCCAGTAAATGTTCTGACAGCAAAATCTACTTCGTCTTCTTCCAACTCAACATACAGGAAACCTAACCCTGTAGTTACAGCTGAGTGGATATGCTATTCATCTTACAACATTAAGTAAATTTACATTAACAGATTACAGCATTTGTCATTACAAAATAAATCATATGCGCCCCTTGGGGAAATATATTAACATCCCACAAATGAATACATAGAAAATGCAATGTTCTTGCTATAATAATACAGGTGTGACTGAACATAAGATATAATTATATCTATGGCTGGTGACTGCTTTCTGTGAAAGTTATAACTAGTGTCTAGCTACCCAAGTAAGCATATCAAATTCCACACCCAACCATTAGAAGTTTCTATCAGAAAGGAATAAGTGACTATCTCCTATAATAATGATTTATAGCGCTTGCGCAACACTATTCAGTTTTAAGTGAATAATCCACACCTCTGACATTTCCTTACAGTAATGACGGTTATTTTAGCCTACTCTTAACCCATGGTAAGCATCTGTACGGACTGATTCTACGCCTAGTAAGTATCTGTTTATCGTAAGTTTACCATTAACCCATTGTAAACCATAACTGCTTAAACATCACTTAACTAAGGCGGTAGATGGCGCTGCATTATCACTGAATTAAATTACCGGGTGAAATCCTCAGAAATGAAATGGAATGTGACGTGATTTCATTTTTGAGGATTTCACCCGGTAATTTAATTCAGTGATAATGCAGCGCCATCTACCGCCTTAGTTAAGTGGTGCTTAAGCAGTTATGGTTTACAATGGGTTAATGGTAAACTTACGATAAACAGATACTTACTAGGCGTAGAATCAGTCCGTACAGATGCTTACCATGGGTTAAGAGTAGGCTAAAATAACCGTCATTACTGTAAGGAAATGTCAGAGGTGTGGATTATTCACTTAAAACTGAATAGTGTTGCGCAAGCGCTATAAATCATTATTATAGGAGATAGTCACTTATTCCTTTCTGATAGAAACTTCTAATGGTTGGGTGTGGAATTTGATATGCTTACTTGGGTAGCTAGACACTAGTTATAACTTTCACAGAAAGCAGTCACCAGCCATAGATATAATTATATCTTATGTTCAGTCACACCTGTATTATTATAGCAAGAACATTGCATTTTCTATGTATTCATTTGTGGGATGTTAATATATTTCCCCAAGGGGCGCATATGATTTATTTTGTAATGACAAATGCTGTAATCTGTTAATGTAAATTTACTTAATGTTGTAAGATGAATAGCATATCCACTCAGCTGTAACTACAGGGTTAGGTTTCCTGTATGTTGAGTTGGAAGAAGACGAAGTAGATTTTGCTGTCAGAACATTTACTGGCAGGTACATGTATGTACAAAATGTATTAGCCTATGCGGGCGCATGCTGATAATTGATAGAGCGGAAGTAACAGGAGGGAGACTATCACAGCAATGACAACCATAAATTATAGATCCAATATCGGTTAATATATTGCTATATAAAAATCAGCGCATCCTCCAAGATCGATCGGAGTATTTTCCTATATAAAAGTAAGCGCATCCTCCACAAATCCTAACCGTAGCGTGTATGACATACTTCTCACGTGGTTTAATGCCTTGCTAGTAGCGAAGCTGTCAACATTTGCGTACGCTGCTCTTAATGGTATTTATTATTTAATGTTTGTTACTGTCACGTTGACTGATAATTTGTCTTACCATCACGTCCCATGTCTTTTATTACTCTTTTAATGTCCTGGTTTCTTTGACTTTTGTATTTTCTTTATTTGGATTTACCTACGTGGCCCATTATTCCCCTCTCCTGCCCGGGAAATATTTTAGGAGTGTCTCTGACTGATTAAAACCCTCTACTCTTATAGTTTACAAATGACGCTACCGGACACCTGGCATGCTTGTTTCTACAGATGTTTCGGCGTATAACGTAATCAAGAGTAAGACAAATGTTATTCTCGAGGTATACATCAGAAGCAACAACCGCGAGAAAGTTCCCCAGATAGACAATACATAATATTATGAGAGCTAACTGCGTCATCTAAGGGCCAAACCACAAAGACCAAACGCGGGTTTTATCTCCCTCTGAACCGGAGATCAAACCTGTTATCAACATGAAACATTCCTCTGGTCAGACAAACACCAGGTGCGGTTCAGGTAATATTATCGTAAGCTGAGCTGACCGCTACTGACCAGTGGGGAATTTACAATGAAGGCTAGAACGAAAACAAAGCCGTGGGGTGGGTCTGAGAGGGGAATAATGGGCCACGTAGGTAAATCCAAATAAAGAAAATACAAAAGTCAAAGAAACCAGGACATTAAAAGAGTAATAAAAGACATGGGACGTGATGGTAAGACAAATTATCAGTCAACGTGACAGTAACAAACATTAAATAATAAATACCATTAAGAGCAGCGTACGCAAATGTTGACAGCTTCGCTACTAGCAAGGCATTAAACCACGTGAGAAGTATGTCATACACGCTACGGTTAGGATTTGTGGAGGATGCGCTTACTTTTATATAGGAAAATACTCCGATCGATCTTGGAGGATGCACTGATTTTTATATAGCAATATATTAACCGATAGTGCAGGCGCGTGACTTTTATATAGTAAAATATTACTTCGATAATGGCGGTGTGTGTAGGTAGAATGTATTGTGTATGACTCAGCAGTGTGTTGTTGTGTTTGTTTACACAACACACACACACACACACATATATATATATATATATATATATATATATATATATATATATATATATATATATATATATATATATATATATACACATATATACATATATATATATAAAATGTTACGCACAAATAATTACTTTTTTCCAAAGTCTTTGTATGATCGTTTTTTCGTATGTATGATCATTATTTGACTGAAATGCATGTTATATATATTTTATGGTCAAAGGGACAGAACCCGATATATCGATACTGCTATTTTTTATGAGTTTACCTCCTCTTGTATAGAGACACGTTCGGTCTATAATGTCTTGAACGAAGCGTGACCATATCTCCTTATTTGGTAGTATCAGTCAACTGTTGTAGATGTTTGAAACCTTTCTTAACGCTTCTGTTCATGTCCATAAAAGGCGCGACTGTGTAAGACTTTTATCTCGAATGTTCTTAGAATCGTCTTATTGTGAACAGCGACTCAGAGATTGTCACTCTGCGCATGTCTCGACTTGGTTGTCGTTTGTTGTTCCGCCCAGGTCGGGGGGAGTTGAGAAATGGACTGATTAGCGAGCGGACGCGACTGCGTCTTGTGATTCTCTGAGGGAAATACATTGTCTTTGTGAGTTAGTTAGCTAACTAGACTATTTCCCCGTATTATTCAAGCCTGCCTGGAGGCATATGTTCATGGTTGATTTTCCGAAATAAGGTAATTCCTCTTGTATCGAACTTTTGGCTATCATCTAGAGGTTCGTCATTTTGTCGCCTTTTTGCTCGCCTGTGTGATTCAAAATGGAGAGGTACTTTGACTAGGATTAAGTCACCGGTATCTTTATACCTGAACTAGTTATATATCTATGGGTCGCTCTAGACCAACAAGACTATTGTCTGTGTTCCAGGATTCGTTATATCAGAGATCACGTCCAAGTCAGATGGTTAGACTTAGGAAGGTTATAAAGGTCGAGCTGACCTGTAATCCATGTATGCTACTCACGTGCAGACAGTAAACGGACGTATTGTATACATCTGATCTGCTAGCATCAGGAAGGAATAATTATTATTGTCTATGAACATTAAGGATCTGCAGCGGACCACGGTTGCAGAAGTTATATGTATTATTTATCAAGCTTCGCTATGATATTTGTTTTTCCATACAACTATTGAGTATTGACTTCTACATGACTGTCAGTTAACATGAGTTTGAATGCTGCATTCGTTGTGCTATGCCGATGATAACATAAAGTATCATGACTGTTTTGTGGCGTGCAATAAATGGTATAAACCTAAAGCGAAGTTACCATTTTTATGACTCTACACGTCATGTTGCCTGTGGTGTACCCTGTGAACTGTTCTACTGCAACACACACACAGCAACAATCTAAACCAGATAAGACACCCACATCTTGCATTGTAATACCTGGTGTCGATAGAGGTGGTAATTCGACGGCATCCTAATTCCACCCTTATCAATTCATGGTGGCCAATAGTTGGTTTATTCTGGTACCAACTCTCAAGGGGGTCAACAAACCCAGACATCATCAGCAGACTACAAGACAACATTGCAGTTGCTATTCATCACCTTTGATGAATTTTTTTTGAAAGACGCAGCAGTACTGACAGTTGTTGATATTTTGAAACTACCCGGCGCTGCTCGGCGGTATTGAAGTTTGTCTACAAATAGAAGGACAAGTACCGAGCGAATGGATTTCCTGATCTGTTGAGAAGAAGGACAAGTGCCGTAACAACTGTTCCGGTCTCAGAATTACTGTTGCAGAATCAGAAGGTCAAGTTCAGAAGCTGTTTCCTGTCAGAAGCTGTTTCCTGTTAGAAGCTCATTTCCTTCATCATGGCAGTTTACGAGAGCAGATATGGATCAACGTTGGATCATTGTCCTAAGAATGCTGATCACATCCTGTTCTGAACTGTGCTGACGTTGTGGATACATAGAAGTTAAGTGGCCTGTTTTGTTTGTGAACTGTGCCCTTATGTTCTAACTGAGCCTTCTGTCTATCACATTTTTCGCACTCTTTATATGTTTACATGTTATATGTTATTTGGATTTGTATTTATATGTTTATATTTCTGCGGGTTTTCTCGGTTGGGCGGTGTCTTTCAGTAGATGATACCACGTCACAGAGGTTCTACTGTTAGCGTTTTCGTTAGGGACTGTGCGAATTTCCTATTGTGAAATTTGCTAGCGACAATCGTTGCTATATCTGTTTAGTTGTGACGAGTTGTGCTTTATTTTCGTTTTTTGTATATTTTTTTTTTGTTTTTTCTCTTTCTTTCTGTTTTTTAGTTTCGATTTCAATTGTTTGTATTTGTAGGTCTCCTCTTTTCTATTATTCAGTTCTTCACGTAAATTTTTGTGTATATACTGTAGCGTCATTTGTTTGTCATATCTTCGCATTCTGTCATCATATTCTTTTTAGTTTCGCTGTTTATTTATTTGACTTATGCGAATGTTTTCGTATTGTTTGATCTTTGTTATTGTTTACATTGACTCTGATCTTTGTTATTGTTTACATTGACGTTGATCTTTGTTATTGTTTACATTGACTCTGATCTTTGTTATTGTTTACATTGACGTTGATCTTTGTTATTGTTTACATTGACTCTGATCTTTGTTATTGTTTACATTGACTTTGATCTTTGTTTTGTTTACATTGTTGGTACTTTGTTATTGTTTACATTGTCTTGTTATTGTTTGCATAGTTCTTGCATAGTTAGCTTTCACTATTGTTACATATATGCTCATGCACTATTGATCTATAGTGCACTTATCATAACTAGCTGGTGGTTTGTTGCTTATGCACTATTGTAGTGCAGTTATGATAAATAACTGATGGTTATGCACTGATTTGGGTAGTGCACTGATAATTAAGAGGTGACTTGTGATATTATTGTACAACTGATAATACAAATTGGTGTCAAGTCTTGTTTCCCACAGAGATTGGAGTAAACATAGTAATTATACAAGCACTTTATTAAGTCTTGTTGCTATTAAGATTGAAATAAGATAATTAATTATTTCAGGTTCTGTACTCACATTTTAGACATCATGTCTACATTTGAGTACTTTATTGAGCAGGGTAAAGCCCTTGGGAAGACAGGTGATAAATTAGAAGAATTTGCGACTGTTCAATATGCCAAGGCATTGAAGTCGGAGGAAAAGAAAATGAAAGAACTAACTGAACAAAAGAGAATAGATGCTGAAAATTTAAAACTGCAGATGCAGGTAGATGAAAAGAGATTACAAATGGAAATGGAAAAACAAAAAAGAGAAGCAGAATCTCAGGAGAAGAGACTTCAGGCTGAGCTTGAAAATAAGAGACTTGAAAAAGAAGCTGAAAAAAAGAGACTTGAAAAAGAAGCTGAAAATAAGAGACTTGAAATAGAGGCTGAAAATAAAAGATTAGAAAAAAACAGGCTGAGGCTGAAGAAAGAAGGTTACAAAGAGAAGCTGATGAGAGAAAAGCAAAAATGGAACATGAAGAAAAACTCTTAGCTTTGGAGTTAGAAAAGTTGAAATTATCTAGTAATGCTAATGATGCTAATAAGGTATCATCTGCTAATAAGTCTAATGCTGTTGATTTCAAGCTTAATTTACCAGCATTCAATGCTTCAATTGATGATATAACATTTTATCTAGATAGATTTGAAAGTGCATGTAAGGTGCATAATATAGATAAAACATTATATGTATATCATCTGTCCAAGATACTTAGAGGTGATGCTTTGACTTTGTTGGGTATGGTAGATGTGCCTGACAAGAACAACTATGAGGTTGTCAGGGCGGCATTGTTAAAGAAGTACCAACTTAACGAAGACGGATATCGTCTAAAATTTAAAAACATGTTACCAGAAACTGGAGTTGAATTCTCAGAATTCATCTCAGGCATACGTCTTACTTTTTTACGATGGGTTGAGCTTTCTAAGACAGAAAGTACATTTGAAGCCCTCATGGACTTACTTCTTAGAGACAAGGTTATGTCTTCTGTTAATGAAGCTTTTCTTTCTTTTCTTCATGAGCGTAAGCCTAAAAATATAAAAGAAATGGAAGAATACTGTAGCCAGTATGTTACTGCACATCCTCACATAACCATTAGCAACTCTAAGGTAAAAGAAGGTCTGCCAGTTGCTTCGGCAGCACCTTATGGCCCGAATTTTATGCGTAAATTTCAGGGTAGCCAGCAAAATTTCAATAAAAAGAGTAACCGTAATTATGCCCAGAACCATGGTAATCAATTTCAGGGAGATTCTTCTTCCCAGAACTGGAGACAACCTAATATTACACGGTATTCTATTCCCGGTAACTTTAGAAATTTTCATAAAGGTAATCGGTATAGAGGAAAATATTTTTTTTGCAGAGACCTCAATACCAAGATAATAGAGGTTCTCAACAGCATAGAGATGGTAATGACAGTTATGGAAACTGGAACGCAAACCAGGATAAAAATTACAGTAGGGACTTTAATGATAATTGCAGAGGCAATAATGGTCGCGGTAGATCGCAACAGAAGAGAAAAAGATATCAACAGACAAACTCTGTTCAACAAGAATCTCAGGGAGCAGATAAACAGGTTAATAATGATAAAGACCATAATGCTATCGGATGCTCATCTTTTGACTTTGGTAGGGCAAATAAATGTATCCAATGCAGTACTTTATTTGATCCGAAAACCATTAGTACTTTAAGCTGTGGTCATCCTTTGCCCGCTCTTCCTGCTAATGTTGCTCATGATGGGAGAGGTTCTCTTATATTACATAAGGGGCTTGTAAATAGTAATCCAGTCTCGGTGTTGTTTGATTCTGGATGTACTACTGTCGGGGTTAGGCAATCTCTTGTAGATCCATTCTGTGCTACAGGAAAGGTCATCAAATGTGTCACATTTGGTGGCACGTTGGAAAAATATCCTACTGCCATAATACATATTGCTACTCCTTTCTTCACGGGAGAGGTCCCCGCGTGTCTACTTCCAAACCCTATTGCGGACCTTATTATTGGTCGTATTCACGGAGTTAGGGAATGTACCCCACAGCAGATTGCTGTTTGGGAAGAGCAAAACATTGAAGCTACCAATACGGTGGTCACAAGAGCACATGCTCTGGATCCACCTCAAACTTCATTAACTAATAATGATGAAGTAAATGAACAAAATAGTCACTTGACTATTACACGTGACTCATTTATCAAATTGCAAGAAGAAGATCCGTCGTTACAAAAATTCTTCATTCTAGCAAAAAAAGGTGATCCTAATCAAAATACTAATAGAAAATCTTGGATTTCTATGAAGAACGGCGTACTTGTACGTATGGTACAAGACTCGACTACATCCACTCATTCACAAATTCTTGTGCCTAAGAGCATGAGGGTGCAAATATTGCAACATGCTCATGACTCGCAATGTGCTGGACATATGGGTTTTTCCCGTACAAAGTCGAGAGTTCTTGCGGCTTTCTTTTGGCCATTTGTGAGCAAGGACATACGAAAGTACTGTCGCTCTTGCAAAGTATGTCAGGAGGTCAAATCTAAAGGACCACGACATGCTGCGCCTATTCAGGCTGCTGACATTCCAATTCGCCCTTTTCAAAAAATGGCAATAGATATTATCGGTCCTTTTAGAATTAAGTCGGCTAGAGGGCATCAATTTATTCTTACATGTGTCGATATGTGCACACGTTGGCCAGAGGCAATACCTCTCAAGAGCATCTCAACTGCTGATATCGCAGACGCTCTTTGGCTGATATTTTCTCGCTTGGGTTTTCCCGGAGAAATATTGTCAGACCATGGCACTCAACTGATATCAGACACTATGTCACAGGTAATGTCTATGCTACATATAAAAAGGTCTCTCAGCAGTATCTATCACCCAATGTCTAATGGGTTGGTCGAACGTTTAAATAGGACTCTAAAAACTTTACTGGGTAAAATAACTGAGGATCATCCTCAGGATTGGGACAGGGTCTTACCCGCGGCTCTCTTTGCGTATAGAGAGGTCCCCAATGAACATACGGGGTTTTCCCCTTTTGAACTTGTCTTTGGCGCGCAACCGCGCGGCCCTATGTCTTTACTTCACGATCTAATCACTGCCGATAATATTAGCGATGAGACTCAGTCTTCTTATGAGTACGTCATTGCTCTTAGGAAAAAAATCATTGAGGCATGCAGACTAGCAACTTCGTCTTCCGAATTTGCTAAAGAAAAGGCAAGGCAGTTTGCGAATAAGAATAGATGTCTACGACAACTTTGTCCAGGTGACAAAGCTCTCGTTCTACTTCCTTCAAGGGAGAACAGACTTCTAATTGCATGGAAAGGTCCATATGCAATAGTCTCCAAAATTTCTGATGTCGACTATGTTGTCGATATTGATGGAAAGCATAAAACTTTCCACATAAATATGCTCACGGAATTTCATGAAAGACCAGACTATTTGCAGCCTATTTTCCAGGCAACGGACAATTCTCAAGTACCTCATGGTCAATACTCATCGCTGTCAGTTATACAGGATGAGGAAACTACTTTTTCTGATGTCAATCTTCCTCTTTCTATGGTCCCACTTTATTCTACGGAATCTTGGAAAAACGTGACCGTTTCTCCAAATCTTTCCGCTGAGGAACATCGACAAGTTTCTTCGATGTTGCAAACATTTCAGGATGTTCTTACAGACATCCCGGGACACACACATGTCATTAAACATGACATTGTGCTAACTGATCATAATCCTATCAGAGTCAGACCCTATCCAATACCTATCCATTTCCAGTCTCAAGTCGAGAAAGAATTGGATGAAATGATACGTTTGGAAATCATTGAACCATCCACTTCAGCATACTCTTCGTCTATGGTTATTGTTCGAAAGAAGGATAATAACATTCGCATTTGCGTAGATTATTGCAAATTGAACCAAGTTACGAAGTTCGACGCTGAACCTATGCCTTCATTAGAAGAGCTACTCAATAAACTTTCTAATTCTAGATTCTTTACCAAACTAGATTTGTCTAAAGGTTATTGGCAAGTCCCGCTAACTGAACGTGCCAAACCTTTTACAGCTTTTTCTACACCTAGGGGTTTATTCCAATGGAATTTCATGCCTTTTGGTCTTATGAACGCCCCTGCTACATTCGTACGCATGATGCGCCGAATTCTCGCATATCGTACAGATGTCATAGCATATCTAGATGATATCTGTCTATTCAGTGATTCCTGGGAAGATCACTATTTGGGTTTATACGAATTACTGTCTACTCTTCGCGAGCATAACTTGACTGCAAAACCCTCTAAAGCCTTTATAGGATTTAGTGAGATTTCTTTCCTAGGTCATCGTGTTGGTCATGGTCTTTTAAAGACAGAGGACCACAATGTTTCAAAAATACTTAACATTTCGGTCCCTAAGACAAAGAAACAAGTAAGGAGTCTATTAGGTTTGATCCAATTCTACGGACGATTCATTCCGAATCTGTCCTCCATTATGGCACCGCTTTCTACTTTATTGAAGAAAGGGTCGCCTAATTTGATCCGCTGGTCAAAAGAATGTCAATCCTCATTGGACCAGGTTAAAGACCTATTTTCATCTCCACCTATTCTTAGGTTACCTACTATTGAGAAGACTTTTGTTCTTCGAAGTGACGCCTCGTCAACTGGGATTGGGGCAGCACTAATGCAGGAGTATTCTGATACTCTGCATCCGGTGATGTATATCTCTAGGAAATTAAATGCTGCAGAAAAGAATTACTCGGTTTTAGACCGTGAGTTATTGGCTATGGTATGGTCTATTCTGAAGTTACAAAGATTTCTTCTAGGCGCACATTTCATTGTGGAAACCGACCAGAAAGCGCTTACTGCTATTCAGAGCAAAAACTTGAAGAGCTCGA
The DNA here is from genome assembly GCA_024509875.1 of Oreohelix idahoensis. Taxonomy (NCBI): domain Eukaryota; kingdom Metazoa; phylum Mollusca; class Gastropoda; order Stylommatophora; family Oreohelicidae; genus Oreohelix; species Oreohelix idahoensis. The sequence goes on along the minus strand of JAMPIV010022018.1, from coordinate 265,767 downwards.
GGTCCACTCGTTATGCCATAGCTCTTCAACCATTTCATTTCTCGGTTCGAGCTATCCGTGGTTCGGATAATGTAATGGCGGACATTCTGTCCAGATGCCCACACGATTCCACATGATTCTTCTGTCATATATATATTTCCTGATATACAGTCCAATGTTATAATGACATGTTGGTAGATTTTTTTTTCTCACTTTTTTGAGGGGGAATTTATAACATTGTTCCATGTAATTATCTAAGAAGGCTTAGTTAGTGATATACGGGCCAAAAGATCACTCGGCCACATTTAAATAAATTATTTTCAGGATTGTATTGAGAGATTTACCAGTTGTCTTTAAGATTTGTGTTATTGATATTTTCGCAGCACATCATTGAAGATGCGAGATTGTGTCCATTGTGGAACTTTGAGTATATCAAGTCCTGTCCTAGATTGGGAGCGGATGATGTCCACATCTTCTTCTATTGAATGTTTTATGTCAACGAAGATCAACACATGTATTACTTATTAGTTACTGATGTATTACATAATGTAATAAAATAGTGCGGTATATTAATATATTACACCGCTATTTGCAACACATTGTATGATATCATAATAATATATTTGATTTCATATATTGGTATGAGAATAATTTGACTTTTATTATGATGTTGCCAGCATTGTGGTTTGTGTTGGTGGCACCTTCCTGGGATATATACGCGTATACTTAGATAAATTTTTTCTCTAAGGACCTGGGATATGATCTCAGTTTTGCTCCAAGTGTTGAGCTATTTTGTTAGGTATATCCGCGCATCATACGTGCGTTAGGAGCCTAGATTTTTCCGGCTCCAGGATTTAAAAAAAAAAATGTTTCTTTTTTTTTTCCCGGGAGGGTGCGGTAATGTTACGCACAAATAATTACTTTTTTCCAAAGTCTTTGTATGATCGTTTTTCGTATGTATGATCATTATTTGACTGAAATGCATGTTATATATATTTTATGGTCAAAGGGACAGAACCCGATATATCGATACTGCTATTTTTTATGAGTTTACCTCCTCTTGTATAGAGACACGTTCGGTCTATAATGTCTTGAACGAAGCGTGACCATATCTCCTTATTTGGTAGTATCAGTCAACTGTTGTAGATGTTTGAAACCTTTCTTAACGCTTCTGTTCATGTCCATAAAAGGCGCGACTGTGTAAGACTTTTATCTCGAATGTTCTTAGAATCGTCTTATTGTGAACAGCGACTCAGAGATTGTCACTCTGCGCATGTCTCGACTTGGTTGTCGTTTGTTGTTCCGCCCAGGTCGGGGAGTTGAGAAATGGACTGATTAGCGAGCGGACGCGACTGCGTCTTGTGATTCTCTGAGGGAAATACATTGTCTTTGTGAGTTAGTTAGCTAACTAGACTATTTCCCCGTATTATTCAAGCCTGCCTGGAGGCATATGTTCATGGTTGATTTTCCGAAATAAGGTAATTCCTCTTGTATCGAACTTTAGGCTATCATCTAGAGGTTCGTCATTTTGTCGCCTTTTTGCTCGCCTGTGTGATTCAAAATGGAGAGGTACTTTGACTAGGATTAAGTCACCGGTATCTTTATACCTGAACTAGTTATATATCTATGGGTCGCTCTAGACCAACAAGACTATTGTCTGTGTTCCAGGATTCGTTATATCAGAGATCACGTCCAAGTCAGATGGTTAGACTTAGGAAGGTTATAAAGGTCGAGCTGACCTGTAATCCATGTATGCTACTCACGTGCAGACAGTAAACGGACGTATTGTATACATCTGATCTGCTAGCATCAGGAAGGAATAATTATTATTGTCTATGAACATTAAGGATCTGCAGCGGACCACGGTTGCAGAAGTTATATGTATTATTTATCAAGCTTCGCTATGATATTTGTTTTTCCATACAACTATTGAGTATTGACTTCTACATGACTGTCAGTTAACATGAGTTTGAATGCTGCATTCGTTGTGCTATGCCGATGATAACATAAGTATCATGACTGTTTTGTGGCGTGCAATAAATGGTATAAACCTAAAGCGAAGTTACCATTTTTATGACTCTACACGTCATGTTGCCTGTGGTGTACCCTGTGAACTGTTCTACTGCAACACACACAGCAACAATCTAAACCAGATAAGACACCCACATCTTGCATTATAATACCTGGTGTCGATAGAGGTGGTAATTCGACGGCATCCTAATTCCACCCTTATCAATTCATATATACATATATACATATATACAAATATATATACATACATTTTACAACATAGATAACAAAGGTCAAGGTTTTTTAATAAATATATTTAATATCACAGTGTTTTGTTACAGCTGCTGCCCAGAACAAATATATATAAAAAAATATATAAATCGATAATGGCGGAAAATATAAAAATCGATAATGGCGGCGTAGGTTACTAGGGGTTTTGTTTTTAAGGGAGAGGGTATTGACTTTGGCTTGCGGGGTGCCGACTCATGTGTGTGTTGGGGTGTAGCTGGCGGGTGTGGGTTTTTGTGTGGTTGTATTGTGTGTGACTTAACAGTGTGTTGTTTGTTTACACAACATATATATATATATATATATATATATATATATATATATATATATATATATATATATATATATATATATATATATATATATATGTATATATATATGTATATATATGTATATATATATACAACATACATAAATATAAAAATCGATGAGTTTGATCACATGGTCAGGGGCGATAAGTAGGTTGTTTGTAGTTAATTATTGTCGTTAGCTGTTCGGGGGGGGGGGGGGTATTGATTTTGGCTGGCGGGGGTGATGACGCATGGCCGTGTGTTGACATGTAGGTATTGATGACAATATAGGGGTCAGAGACAAAAAAACCATGTAAGGTGTCGTTAGTTGTTCGGTGGGGTTTTAACGGAGAGTGTGGGTGGTGTTGCTTTTGGTTTTGTGGGTTGGTGTGTAGCGGGGACCACCGGAGTAAGACAATGTATAAACACACAGATATATATATATATATATATATATATATATATATATATATATATATATATATATATATATATATATATATATATATATATATATATATATATATATATATATATATATATATATATATATATATATATATATATACAACATACATACAATATATACTTTACAACAGGTAGACAACTTTTATACAAATGCCAAGGATTTTTACGTTTTATTAATTTAATATATAAGAGTTATCTCAGCAGTCAAGATCACAGGCACAAGGTAGACTAAGCAGAAAGACTAGATAGTGAGGGGAGATGTGTTGATATTGTCGGCGTGTACCTGTCTTTTAATGTAAAAATGAGACAGGTAATTTCCATTGTTGGGTGAGTACAGCAAAAAGGCTAGCTTATTGTGATGTTTATTGAGCCCATTAGTACATTTTTCCCGCCCCGCGTTTGTTGTGTAGTGAGAACCCCCCAAAAAGGTGTGTTTGGTGTTTTAAGTGTAGGTATTGATGAGAATTACACCTAATTGGTGGTAGCTTTCTTGGTTTGATAGTTCTTTACACAGTGTAAAATCACTATTGGTTATCTGTAGTGTTTTACTAAATAGTTTTGTTAAGCCATTACTTCTATAATATTTAGTATTATAAAGTGAGGTTGCGGTGTTGTTCGTATAAGTAGACGGTTGAATTGTGATGTTTATTGAGCCCCTTGGTACATTTTTTCCCGCCCCGCACTTGTTGTGTGGTGAGAACGGCAAAAAACGTGTTTTTGTCCGGTGGTTTGTGTGTAGGTATTGATGAGAATATAGGGGTGAGAGAAAAAAACCAGGTAAGAGAGGATACAAATGTACGCGAAGTGAGACAAATTTTTTTATTTTATATAATAAAGGGGGGGGGGGGTGTAGAGGTGGTCAGCCGGCGAGGTTAGTCTGGTTGATATTGTTGTCGGTCATCTCGACGGTGAATATACTCTAGATGTATATTTATCAGATCAACGAGGGTGGATGTACATGCGCGCATAACTTCACGCTTAACAAACAAAAAAAAAATCTTTACAGGAGCAATTATATGTTCATTTTTCACTGTCGCTTTTAAAGAGACCATACCGCAGACTTGTGTAGATTGACCAATTATTTCGGAGGCAGTGTATTTTTAATCAATAACCGGAGATTTGTGTGTATTTCATGAAAGCTTAGGTATAGGTACACTGTCCAAAAGTGATCTCATCAGAACGTTGTTATCTGTGTGGATGTGCTGTAGTCTTGTTACAAACAACAAGCTGATTTAGACGTAGCTTTAACACTTTTTATTGGAAGGAGTTGTGCTTTTACGTTTTTACATGAATATAACAACCGATTTGTTCCAAAACCTTCATGCAACTATGTTGCTGCTTGGTTTGAGAAGAAGGAATTTTTATAAGCACTCACTAAGGGAATTCCCTTTTTCCTGCCTGCTATAGAATAAGGAGGAAAATATTACAAAATTGATAAAATTTATATAGGAAGATGGCTAATGAGCGGGGTGTGGTGGGGGTGATTTTGGATTTATCTGGTGTTTTGTGTGTAGGTATTGATGAGAATATAGGGTATGTGTGTTGCACGTGGTGTTAAGTCTGCCGGCGTGATGCTGTGAACAGCATCACGCCGGCCGCCTTAACCTTCCCAGAGTTGCTCTGGTACCCAGTTAACACTGGGTCGGCCCTGACGGGTTGTGTGCGGTGCATCACACATACCTTGTGTATATCATCAATGACAAACTCTCTCTGGACACATAAGTTGATAGCCTCATTAACAAAGCTGCAGCTACCTTTGCCGGCCTCACATCACGTGTTTGGGGAAACTCCAAACTCACAACGACGACCAAAACTGCGATATATATAGTCTGTATCACCAGCTTACTTCTATATGGCAGTGAGAAATATGTGAAAATGGAAGAAATACTCGACAAAAATATGTGGCAGCTATAAAGAATATTTAAAGAAATGTTTGACAATTGGAAGACAATTTTAACAGCTGCAAGAACTATTTGCAGTACTTGACAACAGGAAAAAATATTTAATGACCAGTTTGGAAAACTACAAGAAATATTAAAAGAAATATTTAAAGAAGTCTTTGACAGCTACAAGAAATATTGGCAACCGGCTTAGTCATTTGATGGAATATTTGACAACTGCAAGAATGAGTTGGATAAATATTTTTTTAAAAATATTTGACAACCGCAAGAACCATGTGAAGAAACATTTGACAAAGGTAAGAATTATTTAATGAAATCTTTACTATTACAAGAACCAACTGAAGATAAATTTGAAGAAATATTTGACAACTGGAAAAACATTTGAAGAAATATTTGACAACTGGAAGAAACATTTGAAGAAATATTTGACACCTTTAAGAAATGTTTGAAGAAATATTTGACAATTGGAAAAAACATTTGAAGAAAAATTTTACACCTGTAAGAAACGTTTGAAGAAATATTTGACACCTGGGAAAAAACTTTTGAAGAAAAATTTGACAACTGGAAAAACATTTGAAGAAATATTTGACAACTGTAAGAAATATTTGACAACTGTAAGACATTTTTGACAACTGTTAGAAATATTTGACAACTGTAAGAAACATTTGACACATGCAAGAAAGAATCAAAGAAATATTTGGCCCCTGCAAAAAATAAAAAAAATTATAAACAGGTTAATAAATATTTACCTACAGGTTGGACCATTTGAGTAGGACTGGGAGAAAATTTTGAGGCCATCTTTGCTGATTGGAAGAAAAGTTGTCATTAAAGTTTGACAATTGCTAGACAAAAAAAGTAGATAACGGTTTGATAACTGGAACAAATACTTAGTCACACTTGACTGAACAGGTAAAAAGTTAAGCAAAAGTTTTATTTTGAAGAAAAATTTGACAACTGGAAAAAAAGTTTCAAGAAAAATTTGACAAATGGAGAAAAACATTTGAAGAAAAATTTGGATCCTGCAAAAAACATTTGACAACTGGAAAAACATTTGACAACTGTAAGAAATATTTGACAACTGTAAGAAATATTTGACACATGCAAGAAATATTCAAAGAAATATTTGGCACCTGCAAAAAACATTTGAAGAAATATTTGACAACTGGAAAAAACGTTTGACACATGCAAGAAATATTCAAAGAAATATTTGGCACCTGCAAAAATAACAAAATTAAAAACAGGTTAATAGATATTTACCTACCGGTTGGAACATTTGCGCAGGACAGGGAGAACATTTTGGGCCCATCTTTGTTGATTGGAAGAAAAGTTTTCACTAAAGTTTGAAAATCGCAGGACAAAAAAAAGTAGAAAACCGTTTGATAACTGGAACAAATACTTAGTTACATTTATTTAATGTACAAAATTTCCGTGGTTGCCCGCATGTTTGAAACAATTGGCAGACATTTGGAACGAATACACAACAAACAAATGTGGGGGAAGACAGGTAATATACCTGACAGTTCAGCCAGAGTAGAACACTGTGACAATTCACTCGGGCCAAGAAGACAATCAGCCCTTGCCAGAGTAAAGACTAAAATCAGCTTTCAATTCTTTTAATCCAACTCGTAGCATCACCTGCTAATTAGTGGGTCTCCATCAGTGTTGCGCCCGCTGATCTGGAGAAGTCTTCTGGAATTGCAAGAAAGCCTAAAAACCTATCACCAGATGTCGCAAGTGTAATAAGAGTGAAACCTTAAATCCCCGGGGTTCGAACAAACGAATGAAGGAATGCTTCTTATATAAATTTCTACTATTGCTCTCTTGTGTTTTGAGCTTGTATGCAATGAAGTGAACAGAAATATGTAGCAGGGGGTTAGTCTTACAAAAGTAAATGTTAGTCTTATAAAGGTAAATGTTAGTCTTACAAAAGTAAATCCCGTTGCAGACAGGATTTTTCGTCTACCAATACGCAAAACTCTGCCTGTTAGAATTTAATTACGCTTTTCTAGATATGTTCGTCGATATATCCGACTTCCAACTGTGCGCGCTGTCTACGGACAGTCTATATTTAGCGCTGACGACGCCCTATGCTAATGGAATTTTATAAAGTATACGATCAATGGTTTCCTCGCGAAGTTTTGCGCCGACGATCGATCCGAGTTTCATAACTAGCGGTAAAAGAACGTGAGTGTTTGAACTTTATTAAAAATGAATGAAAATAGCCTCGACATTGTTCCAGTTGCAGACTGTACAGCGACACTAAGGCCTGTCTAGTTGACGCCATAATCTAGTCTGCCTGTGACATATATCTCTATGGAGCGTCGTTGTGTTTAATAAAACTGTCTATTCGGAATTGTTCAGCTTGGCCTTTGACAGTATTTTTTATGTTGGCGAATACGGCTGTGTGCGGGGTCACTTACATACCACTAGATAGACATTGGGGTGAGTAGCCTTATTACTCATGATATAATATAAATAATAAAGAAAACTACCCCATGGACCAGAGCCCGCATCAATATGTAATTACATTCACCCAACAAACGGAAATTTCCTGTCATATTTTTACATCAAAAGACATGTCCACAACGATAACGTAACCACTTCACCTCTCACTACTCTATATTCTCATCAATACCTACACACAAAACACCAGACAAAACCAAAATCACCCCCACCACACCCCGCTCATTAGCAATCTTCCTCTATAAAATTTATCAATTTTTTTTTATATTTTCCGGGCAGGAAAAAGTGAATTTCCTTAGTGAGTGCTTATAAAAATTCCTTCTTCTCAAACCAAGCAGCAACATAGTTGCATGAAGGTTTTGGAACAAATCGGTTGTTATATTCATGTAAAAAGGTAAAAGCACAACTCCTTCCAATAAAAAGTGTTAAAGCTACGTCTAAATCAGCTTGTTGTTTGTAACAAGACTACAGCACATCCACACAGATAACAACGTTCTGATGAGATCACTTTTGGACAGTGTACCTATACCTAAGCTTTCATGAAATACACAAAAATCTCCTGTTATTGATTAAAAATACACTGCCTCCAAAATAATTGGTCAATCTACACAAGTCTGCTGTATGGTCTCTCTAAAGCGACAGTGAAAAATGAACATATAATTGCTCCTGTAAAGATTTATTTTTGTGTGAAGCGTGAAGTTATGCGCGCATGCGCATCCACCCTCGTTGATCTGATAAATATACATCTAGAGTATATTCACCGTCGAGAGACCGACAACAATATCAACCAGAATAACCTCGCCGGCTGACCACCTCTACACCCCCCTCCCCCTCTTTATTATATAAAATATAAAAAAATTGTCTCACT